>VMDR010004244.1:0-62257 GCA_007922815.1 Macrotus californicus
TTTTTTTTTTTTCTTGCTATTTCTGCTCAGAAACAGTCTCCATCTATTCACTAGGCCTGAAGTCTTTTGTTTATTTATTCCTTTGGACTTTAAAGGTCCTTTGAGGTCTTGCCCTCCCCACCCCCTGCCTTATTCCCACAGTGTTGAGAATCCATGGCCCTGCTCAGCCGGCCTATCTCTCTCACTCTCACCAGAGTGCCAGACTTCTGTCTCCAGATGTCTTCCTTAGTTTCCTTCATCTTTTCAGCCAGTTTTTCTTGAATACCTGTCCTGTGTTGGCAAGCTCTGGTGGAAGGCCTGAATCTACCTTCCCTACACTGCTCAAGGCCATCCTCTCTGGGCAGCCCCCATGTTCTCTTCCCCTCTCTTGCTGTGCCTCCCATCTGAACTCCCTCCAAACCCAGGGTACAGGGTGCAGCCTCCTTACAGAGTCCTAATGTCTCAAGTTATAAGCAAACTCTGTGAAGGCCAAGACCATGTATGAACAATCCCGAGCATATAGTAGTTGGAAGTTGTAATAACAGTGCTTCCCCCTCAAATCAAATTGTCTGCTATTATGTTCATTCTGAGTCCAGAAAAACAAAGTTTCAAAATGTTGATTTATAAGAAATCTTTTTAATGTGCATGTTATTGTGTTTATTTTAAGGGCCAATAAAACTGATCTTCTGAAACTCTGTTGTTCTCCCAGTAAATGTCCCCTCCACGGTAATGGAAGCCATGTGTAGACAGGACGCCCTGCAGCCCTTCAGCAAGAGCAGCAAACTCTCCCCAGCCACTCAGCAGCGCTCCGTCGTTTTCCCACAGACTCCGTGCAGCAGAAACTTCTCTCTCCTGGATAAATCTGGGCCCATGGAATCGGGATATAACCAAATCAGTGTGAAAAACCAGCGAGTCCTTGCGAGCCCGACTTCCACGAGCCAGCTGCACTCCGAGTTCAGCGACTGGCATCTTTGGAAATGTGGGCAGTGCTTTAAGACTTTCACGCAGAGGATCCTGTTACAGATGCACGTGTGCACGCAGAACCCCGACAGGTAACCCCGACTCTTCCTGCTCGCGGTATGTTTGCTTAGTGAGACCCACTGCTTGCCTTCCCGACAGGTTCCATCACCTCCTCCAGCCACCCTCTGTGGCTCACCCTGTGATCAGAGGGGTCTGCATTCTGGAGGGCCATAGTCATGCCTTTAGTGTTTAGAAGGGCTGCACGAACAGTGGATATCGAGAGGGGTCTGCTCTTGCTTTCCAAACAGTTCTGTCCAGGCCTAACGGGGAGCAAAGTGGAAGGAGTGGTTGTGAATATCATAGATGAGAAAACGAGGTCAGGATGATTAGAATCCTCTCTGTCTTCCGAAGATAATATAGCTCTGCTCTGCTGCTGTCAGTCGTTTCAGGGTTCACCTCCGGTGTGCCGTGGTATGAACTTAATTAAGTACTAAGAGGTAATGAATTGGAATTTTTTGCTTAGTACTATTTTTCTTCAGAGCATGAGAACCCATAAATCCTGCAAAGCTGTCAAAAGGAAATACCTACTCTGCTAGTGATGTGGAGGAAAACAGATGCCACTTATTCAATAAACTAATATCCACACAGAAGAAAAATGTTGACTAGATACCTCAGAGTCAAAGTTGGTTTGAAAGTTTGTCAATAAAGAATTTTATGGCTGTGAACTGAGGATGAAATTTAGCTGAACAAGTGAATTAAAATTTCAGGTACTCTGACGAGTTGCATAGTAGATATAATGGAACTATTATTTATGAATCAAAACTGGTTTATTGGACAGCCTTGATAGCTGGGAGTGCCAAAGACAAAAATCAAATTAATTCAAAAAGAAAGGGTTGTGTTTTATCTCTCCTTCACAGAGTATGAAAATTTGATTAAACCCCAAATATCTAAGGATAGCATTGAAAATGCACTTTGAATATAAAAGCAGGAAATACTTTTTGGAAGCAGGAAAAGAGAGTAGGAAGCAAGAGTCCTGCATTATTTTCTTAATTTGGGCACTGGAGCTTCCTTAAGCCACTTGGTTCTCCTTGCCTTTATAACGCACATCCAGCTCTTCCCTCCCAGCTCTGCAGGCTGTGAAAATGTGCTAGGAAGCCCAGCAGGGAGAGTGGGGGTGTGGTAGACAGGGTGGGGAATAATGTTTCCTAAAATAATAATAATTCATTTTAGGGTCCATGTGCACATTTACTTGTGTACATATTTGTATTTGTGCCATTGGAGGAGCATTACTGTAGCGAATTACTGTATAAACATTTGCTTTAGGGCTGTTAAGGCAGCTGTGTCTTTACAATCTTGTTCAATAGGAGAGCCCCCACCCCCACCCCGGTGAAAATTAGTACTACTGGCCTTAGAGGGGACACAAAAATTTTGAAGATATTTCCTTCACACAGAATGGATTTTTTTCCTGAAAGTTTGCCTCCTTGCAAGATATATTTATTCAAAGTTTGCAAAGCATTTTAGTGGTTCAGTGGTCACAAGACACACTAAATCCTGTTATTATAAACTTACTTTTTAAATTGAGTGAGTTCAAATGGAGAGATTGGTCATTTGCACATATTTGTTGTTGTCATAATAACTGAACAGGCAAGGCAAAATGAAATGATAGTTGATAGCTTCTGGATTTCATAGCTTAGCTTTGAGTATGATAATTCCACGCTGAATGGCACATAAAGCAATGAACATACATCACGGTAGAGAGGAAGATACCAAAACAGACTGCCCCCAGTCACACTTAGAAAACCATATGTGTATCAGAATAGTGTCCTAACTTGCAACACATCTATATAAACCGTCAGAGAAGTATGTGACAAATTAGGAAACTTCTGTGCACAAAATACACTTGCACGAGGTTCTGTTAGATCAATGCTCATTCCAAGCTAATGGAGAGTTCTTGGCAAAAATCCAAGAGGCATGAGACTCCTGTCCTGTGCTAGACGTCAATGGGCTTCTCCTCAGATGTCCAAGTGTAGTGTGGCCAGGCCTTCGCTTTCCAGGTGAGGGGAATATGGGTGCTTGACTCCTCTGTAGACAGTCAGAGAGGGATCCAATTACTCAAGCATGGGTTCCTGCTTCTCCCTTTTCCTGTGCTTTGTTGGTGACATGAGAGGTGGTCACTGTCATTTATGAATAAGTTAAAATTAAGACTTCAAAAAATTAGTCCCTTTATAGGCAAAGTGAAAATTTGCACAGTGTTTCTTAGTAATGATGAGGAGATGCTTGAATTACCCCATGACTTCAGAGCTGATTACTGGAGACAAAGGGAAAATAGGAGATGCCCAGTCATTTTGACCCCTAGTTTGATTCTGGAGACATGGTTTGCTTTTAGCATACAGGACGGGAATAATTCTTTTCCGTTCCAGAACCTAGGATGTTCTCTTTATACCAGCAAGTTTGGAAGTAAGAGTCTCTCCATAATTCTTAACCATGGGGGTGCTAAATAAGAGAAATATGCAAAACTAAAATGGAACATCAAATTTGTGCATGATGGTTGCGAAATTTGGAGCCTTTTCTCTTCTTATCCCTGTGAAGAATCACAACTGCTGAATGTACATGTTTTCTTTAGTGAGGGAGCATAAATCAAGTGGCTTTCAGTCTCTGGCAGTTTGTGCCTATTCAGACATATACAGTGAAAAAGCTTAGAACTCAACAGTCAGAAACTATTTCCCTTTGATTTTGAAAAACTCAAACACTTTTATTTTGATAGGAAAATCTTGCTAGAACCAGAGGCAAGAAAGGGAGACACAGAAGACAAAGTCAGAAGGTAAACAGGTTAGAGTTTCAAACAGATCCAAATTTGAAACAGCCCCCTGAATCTTGGATCCAAAAGATTTTTCACTCAACAGACTGAATATTTGGCCGTGAAACCTAAGACATTTGAACCTTCATCAAAGGGACTTTGTGTGTCTGCGTTTGTGAGCTTTTTCATGTGAGGGACCATCAAAAAACCTATGCCTTGATATAAAGAAAAGAGATCCAAGGAAATCCAGGGTTGCCAGCATCACCTTTTTTAAAACAAACCATCATGTTATTTACAATGAACACAGAAAAACGATTCCACTTGACCTAGTAAGGTAGGAGTTAACGTGAAAGATAAAAATACACCCATGAAGGTCCAAAGAGCCACAGAATTGCTATTTCTTGATTTTGTTCTGCTAATATTAAACAAACCCCCAAATCTCTTCTTCCTTTTCCCCAGTCAACTGACTTTCCCCCCCCCCTAAGCGAATTCAAAGGGAAGAAGCTGTTGGAATCTAGATCAACCAAGATTTTATTTAGGGACTTCATAAATATTTTGGGTTTTGCATAAGCTTATGACCTAACTAACCCAGGGCAGCTTGACTCACTTTTGCTTGAACCAGGATTTAGAAATCCCTTTTGTCTTCTGTTTATCTGCTGCAGATACTCTCAACAGTCCCATTGGGTGGGTGGCAGGGGTGGGGGCTCCAGAAAAGGGTAAGCAAAGCCTTCAATCATAGTGGATTATTTCCTGATGAATTCATTGTCTTTTATTTTTGCAGAAGGTGTCTTTATAATGTTTATTATCTTCATGCATCCTTTTCCTTTTCTCTGTTTTGGTCGGCTGTGCCACGTGGGGAAAGTTTGCCGTTAGTCTACTGGATGCACCTCAGCTGCTCTCATTTGTGTTTTGCGTACCATTGTTTGTATATAGATGCATTGGTACCAGAGGGGAAGATGATTTTGGGAGGTGCTGTTTGGCAGGAGGAGCCTGGAGATAATCCATCACCATAATAGTTTCTTTGGAATGTGCTCGTGTTCCTGTGTTCCAGTGCCCCCCGCCCCCAAGTGTGAAGGTTATCTTCTTCCTAGCATTCCATGTTTTCCAGGTCCTTTGGCTCTGCACTTCTGCTGCATTTGTGAAATCTTTTTCTCCTTACATAGAACTAAGGTCATTCCTCACCCCACATGGCCAGCAGTGACCTAAGGAGAGAATGTGGCCGCAACTCATCAACTTCTGTCCTGGAGTCCTTCATGCCATGAGAAAAATCAAAGGCATATCAATAATATTTTAAACCAAACCCCACTTAATTTTGTTAATAATTGTGTTAAGTGTTTCGTTCTTACCCTCTGTGTACACCAAACCAAATGCAGACTCAAAGTAAATGAATTGCACGTTTTACTGGACTGATCTCTGGCAGAGGAGCGGCCAGTTACAGAACTTGCCAGGAGATGTACAAAACTGTCTCACCGTTTTCTGCTCAGACTCTTACAGGGTGGATGTACACTAACTCCACTGACCCAGGCTTTGTCTGCTTTTTTAGTTATTTCATTATTGAGTATGGAGCAGCTTGTGGTTTTTCATGAAGCTTGATATTTATGTGGGAGCTAAGCCACATGGGGCTGTTTAAAATTAATCAGAATTAAATAAAATAAGAACTTTAGTTTCTCAGTCGCCCTAGACACATTTCAAGTGGCAGGTGGCTCCCATACTGGACAACGTAGATACAGAACATTTACACCATTGGACAACACTGCCAGACAGCTCAAGTGGTAAAAAAGCCATGAGCTCCTTCTGGTTGTGAGATGCTCTCCCTTTGTGAGGAACACTCATTGGATTTGTTTTGAGAATAATAATAGTGCTGTCTTTGTATGATGGCTTGGGGAGAATCAAATGCATTAGGAAGGAGATTCCCATTTAGTTGTCCAGTGACACAAGGTCCTGAAAGGAGTGGAGCTGAACACAGCACTTGGCGATGTCAGTCAGTCCTCCCCTGCTTCTTCTGGTAGGCTCGCCCACAGGAGACAGAACTTTGGAGGTCAACTCGATGGTATCCAAAAGTTTAATACATTGTCTTACCTTTTGGCTAGATCTTTGAAAAGTTAGTGGGAATGTTAGTCATCAGAATAAGAAGCAAGTAATGGCAATTAGTCCTGTGTCTCCAACAACCCCCCAGCTGTAAACTGAGAGATGAGGTGTCAGGGTATGCTAATTGAACATGCATACAGGGTCTTAACTCCCCTGGCCAGTGGTCCCAAAAGAAGTTGTGATGTTTGAGATTCCACAGTAGTGATGATGTTTTCTAGGCCTTGCTCTGGGCTTGAGGATTTTGTTCTGTTTTGAATGTATTCCTATGTCCTTAGATGAAACTCTAGGATGTAATCAATGTTAAAATGACTTAAAAAAAAGATTTTATTTACTTATTTTTAGAGAGAGGGAGGAAGAAAGAGAGGGAGAGAAACATCAATCTGTTGCCTCTTGTACATGCCCCTACTGAGGATGGAACCTACAACCTAGGTGTATGCCCTGACCTGGGATCGAACCAGAGACCTTCTGTTTGCAGGACAGTGCCCAGCCAACTGAGCCATACTGGTCAGGGCTAAAGTTGCTTTTTGATCATTTGCTTCTATTCATTTTTGAAAAAATATTGACAATCCAGGAAAAGAAAGAATCTTGTCTACTCTCTGTGTAACTTCTGTGGTTTCTTAGGGCTAATTTCTGTAAATTTCTAGGCTGAGAAACACAATCTATTTTTATAGTGGCAAGTGGAGTACACATTTTAGTTCTAAATTCTACATAAAGTCAGCTTCTGTAAAGATGAATGTGACCTTATGGTCTAAAATCTTGTTCTTCAAGGTACCTAAGAGGAACGGGCTATCATTTTGTTTTTTGAGATCAACTATGATAAGATTTGTTCCTACATTTTGGTACTAGGTTTTCTTGCTGCTCTGATTCACAGCTGTTTACCTAATGAGTTTAAATCTTTCTCACATACACACACAGCCACAGAAAGCTCTACTATGTACAGGGGACTGGTTAGCACACGTGATGGAAGGTGGAAATTATATATTATATTATTGGTGCTCTTTCCTGGAAGGCCATGTCTTTGATAGATCTCAGGCAGCACGCATTTGAAAGCAGGAAGAGAGCATGACAGGATGCAACAGAGCATTTAGTTCAGGCCATCCCCCTTACCAGAGAGATGAGAGGTGAAAAAATAGGCTCAGCAAAGTTGAGTGACTTGTCCAAGTACCACAGCTGAGTGAGGTCAAAGGCTGAAGTAGTAGGACTCACCTCTCCTATTTTCCCTGTCCTAGACCTTTTCATTCATTCAAGCTAAATTCTGCAATGTTTTAAAAGCTGTACCGTAAGTCACTGGATACCTAGCAGACACCTCTCAGGCCAGTGCTGGGTGAGGGTGATGTATTAGAATCCTATTTACCTTTCATTGGTATTACTTTGATGGAAGAATTCAACCTGAGCTTCTCTGTGGTCATTTCTGCTCTTCTCTGTGTAAATCTTTGTGACTGTTAGCATAAAAAGGATGGATTGACTTCTGACTATGGGAAATAAATCACTCTAACTTTTGACAGCAGAGTTAGGAAAAAAAAGAAAAGATTAATTGGTTTTATTTAGTGGCTTATTGTTTATTGTGATAGGTATTAAAAATAGATAACCAGAGGCTAATAAATGTTAATGGTCCCTTCACTATTAGAAAAATCTATTGTCAGTGGATGTAGCATGTATTAATGTATTATTTTATTTATAATCTTCAATAACATTTAAAAAATTCACCCTTAAGAGTGATTTCTTGAGAAACTCTTTAAGGTTAATGCTTACAACAAAGAACAGATTTGGCAGGAGGACGTTTTTGTCTACATATAATTTTAATGACCTTCAAAACATTATTTTATAATTATAATAAAATGCATGTGCAATTTGTCAAGATTGATAAACTCCTTATCAAGGACTCTTACATATTTCTTTAAAACCTGTTTGAGAGCAGTTAAATAGATTTCTAAATGTAAGTAATTAAAATTGTATAGTATTGAGTTATTGATCAATCCCGGACTATTAATCAAGCTAAAAAATTCTACAGTCAGTGCTCAGCGTGCTGAAGTCTGATAAAATAATAGTGTCTGTGTTCAGTGAGGCAAGTAGCCACAATTAAGCACTTCACTTGACAAATGAGAGGGCACACTTTATTCTGCACTTAATGGAATTGTTGTACATGCTCGGTCACCATTGTCTCCTAGCCCTACATTTTGGTTCTGGTCATTGGAGCTTATGTATTTGTTAAAGGTAGAACAATTAAGTCTGCTTTCGCTGTTGGCTTTCTAAATGCAGCCAGAAACATCTGGGCCGCAAACCAGGGCTTTGTGAATGCTGTTAATATCCCTCATGACAGATTCTCAATTTTCCTAACGAAAATTTTGATAAACAAATTAGAGCCCTGTCAAAGATTGATATGAAATAGCTTCAAATAGGGAAAACACCCCAGGTTTTGTATCACTCAGCAGACTGCATACATAAGGCTGAAGAACTTCTGTCGAGGAGACAGAATTTTCCTCTGTTTTAGGAAAACCAAAAATTGATTTAATTCTCATGAGATGAGAAGAATGTTCTCTGATACTCTAGCTAATTTTCAGGTATTTGTCACAGCTCCCTCCCATTTGTTTTTGCATCGCAGTCACCCTTCTGCAAGCGCGGTGGCATCTCGTCATTTCTGTACTGCTGTAAGTCACTGCTTTCTGCCAGAGTAAGCGGGGGAGCTGAAGTTCAAGAAAAAGGCCCAATTTATCCAGTGGATAAATATTATTGGGGGGGGGGGGCTGTAAATAGAAGTCAGGATTTATTTTACAAAGAAATAAGTCTGGCGCATACCTGTGTTCATCTGTGCAGTCTCGGACAACTCCAAGTTGAGGCTGTGCTAGACAGATCCCAGGAGAGTTTAGTACTTACCGAAGCACACATGCCACGTGCGGGCCTCCCTGCACATTTGCCTGGCACTTAGAAGAAGGTCCGAATGCACAGGGGTGTCCAATCTTTTGGCGTCCCTGGGTCACACTGGAAGAAGAAGAGTTGTCTTGGGCCACACATTAAGTACACAAACACAAACACAAACAAAAATCTCATAATGTTTTAAGTAAATTTCCGATTTTGTGTTGGACCGCATTTATAGCCATCCTGGGCCACATGCAGCCTGCCGGCCGTGGGTTGGACACCTCTGCCCTTGGCATCAAGAGCTTAGTTCCTGTGAGGAAAGTTTATTCTCCGTTTTCTGAAGTGACATAGATAATAAGGACTGCTTTGCCTGCCCCAGAGGATTTTTGTAAAGATTCCACCAGATAAGTGATTTTAAGCCCCTTTAAAAAGTTAAAAGTGCTATGGAATTATGAGAGTCAGTTATATATTGACTTGTAACATTCTAGTTAGTCAAGTCTGCACTCTCCACGTTCCCCCAGAAACATTAACAGTTGCCTAAGGCAGGTGACAGAAACAAGAAAGCAAAGGTTCTTCAAATGGTAAAGTTAATACCAGAAAAAAACAATTGTTTGGGAATTAATGTCTCAGCAGTTCTGTGAATTTTGTTCCTGTGGCAACAAGTAAGGTAACAGCCAAAGTACTATGCAAAACAGAAAGTGCCCACAGGAAGTGGTGACCTTTGCCTCACGATGCTGACTTCCACTGCCTAATATAGCAAATAATGACCAGGTGGTCTCTATTTGTTTCAGACCCTACCAGTGCGGTCACTGCTCCCAGTCCTTTTCCCAGCCTTCAGAACTGAGGAACCACGTGGTCACCCACTCCAGTGACCGGCCTTTCAAGTGCGGCTACTGTGGCCGGGCCTTTGCTGGGGCCACCACTCTCAACAACCACATCCGAACCCACACTGGAGAAAAGCCCTTCAAGTAAGTAGTGGCTAACCCTTCACCCAGTCTTCCTCCTAGCTCTTTCCGTGAGCCCACAGCCGGGGCAGACCGGTGCTGCCCAGCTCAGCTAGGGAGGGCGATGTCCAGGCTGTAGAAGGACCTGCTTGTTCAGTGGCTGGCATTTGGAAAATGAGGTCAGAAAACCTACCCATTGATTCTCCCTCGAGCTCTTCAACCTTGGACATGAGACAATCTTCCTGCGTCTGTTTTCTCATCAGTAAAATTAAGAAGTAGGAGTAAGTCATTTTAAGATTCCTTCTAGTTCCTAAGGATCTATGCTTCTAGAATTGGAGCTAGGAGCTCCGCCTCAGAGCACCATCTTATGGCCATCAGCAAGCCCATGCCATTAGCAGGATGGCCACAGCTTAGGACATCTCCTGAGGAACTTGAACCCTGTAGGATTCTGGAGAACTCGTTCCTTTCTCTTTCCTGTGTATTAAAGAGGTTTGAATCTGTTATAGCAGCCAACTTGCAACTTTTCCATGTGCCTTTTGGATCTCAGAATTACCATGTTGGTGAAAAAATAAAAACAAAACAAGCACAGGGCATGTCTGCGTTGTTCAAGATTCAGGGAATGTGGAAAGAGCTGGAACTGAATTCCAAGGGCTTTGGCTGAGCGAGAGAGAATGTTTCTAGATGCAGCATAATCATGAAAAGATTGGACATCTGAATCATGCAGGATGGCCTGTTCCCTCACTCATTCATTCATTGGCTTATGTATGTGTCCATTCATTCAGCAAATATTTACCGAGCACTTTCTTTTGTACTAAGCCCCAAGTCTTTGAAGGCCTCATAGTTTATGGGGAAGTCCAATCGATAAACAAGTATTACCACATAGGGTGAAAAGTGCAGAAGTAAAACACAAGAAGACATGTATGTACAGAGTCTCAGAGTATCACAGAAGTGGAGCAGTCAGTGCCATCTGGGGGAGATGATGTCTGTGGGGTTTTTTTCCTAAATTTTTTTCTATGTCAGTTTACATTCAGTATTACTTTGTTTTAGTTTCAGGTGTACAGCATAGTGGTTAGATAGTCACATACTTCACAAAGTGTTTCACTCCCATATGTCTAGGATCCCCCTGGCACCACACACAGTTGTTGCAATATTATTAACTCTTTTCTGTGCTGCACCTCGCATCCCCATCACTACTCTGTAACTACCAATTTGCACTTCTTAATCCCTTCACCTTTTTTACTCAGCTCCCCAACCCCCCTGCCCTTTGGCAGCCATCAGTTTGTTCTCTTCGTCTGTGAGTCTGTTTCTGTTTTGTTATATTTTGTTTCTGAGATGTGTTTTGAAGGATAAGTAGGAGTTTTCCAGGCATACAAAGAAAAGAGACCATTCTGGTAGCCCAGGCAGCGTATGTGAAATAGTGTGTGTGACGGTTGGCTCAAAACTGTTTTTTTCTGTCTGGGAAATGGACTCTTTTCTGTTCAGCCCTCTTCCATCTCTCTTTACTCACTTACCATACTGGCTTTCCCGTAGTTCAGAAGGAAAACAAAAAGGGCATACGTACATAGCTTGTTTACCGTGCCTTCTATAGGGCAAGATCAAACAAGAAAGGAAATGATTCAGGCAGTAGAAGACGAATCTCCTTGCTCAAGACATGCCAAGTCTTCCCGGACTCTCATTACCCAGGAGTTTCCCTTTGGACCTCCAGGTGTGGCTGTTGCCATGGCGCTCAGCCGGGGGTAGCTGAGTCCTGCTGGTCTGGGTCCTGCCACCTCTGTTCTGCCAACAGAACAGGGAGCTTATGAAAGTCTGTTTTCTTCACTCATCTCCCTGAGAATTAGTTACCTTTATTCATTATTCTGAACTGTTTTTCATTGTGATTTAATTTATGATAAGAATAATAAAAACAGTTTTCATTTTCGTCTTTGCACATGCATGCAGCTTGTTCACTGCATAAAGACATCTGGCTAAGGGGACTGGGTGGGATCAAAAATTGAGCCTGCACTAATGCTAGCCAGCTGTGACCTCTAGGTCTGAGATAGCCCAATGGGGCCACTCTTTTTAATTCACCCTAAGGGCCAGATGGGTTAGCACACCCCAAGAGTTCCCCATTTGCAGGTGTTTGTGTCCTGCAAGGTGCACTCTGTCCTTGCCCTCAGGCCTGATTCTCAGGGGGTTCACAGATTCTGGCCCCTGCCACTGCTCTGGGTGTGGAAGCTGACAGTGGCACCTTTCCTGGGAGCATTTGAGCAAGAGAGCTTCTTAAAAGAGATCTGGGACTGACAGTCCTTCTGGCCCTTGTATTAGAGAGGGCAGCCAGCCAGACACAGTGCCAGGGATCAGATTGATTTTTACCTTGTTGCTGTGTAAATAGATTTTAGTAATTAATTGAAGAGGTTTCAGGGTCAAAATGGGAAATAGATTTCTATTAATGTTAAGGTGTTACTTATGTGTAACCTCGTTGACTCTACTCAATTTTTTTTCTTTAACACCCTGTTTTTGTCATGTTTCCAATAGAGTTGCCACTTTAACTTACTTTTAATTCATCAGATTACAATTTTGAAGGGCTTCAGCAATTTTATCTTGCTCCTTTCTAAAAGCATGCTTTTGTAACCAGAACCTCATTTTGTCTGGGGACAAAAGGAGCAAACAACCAGAGTTCGTGGGATTAGATGCTATGTGTGTGTTTTCATTGCTTCTGGGTCTACTTTTATTAAGGCTAGCCATGTGCTGTAGGGATTGGTTTTTAACTTACCAAATATATATTCCTGGGGCAGAACTGAGTGTACGCTTATTTTATAAGTGCAAGATTTTAACATCTTCTAGGAAACGGAAAGCCAAACCTTCAGTGTATACAAACAGATCGGTCAAGATTGAACTGTCCCAAGGGAGTTTGGGGATCTTCCAACCATAGCTCATGGATATATTTACATCCCAAGGACATTTGTAAATATTATGAAGATATCCTTTTACAAGATTATAAGACAAACATTCAAAAAAACTTGTGTTGCAGATTAGTCAGTAAAATGGGTTTCACCACAACAGTTAACTTTACTGCTTCAACTCATGGCTATTGGCTTAAACAATGTCACAAAGAAGGAGAAGAATCTTGTAAAAGATGTACAGCCCTAAACTGTCAGCCTTGGGCCACTTCCAGATAGATGCCCCAAGTGGTTCAGTCCCCAAATTCTCATGGGCCAAGCGAGACTGAGCCTGCCACATCTTTCCAGCCTCTAAAATCTTCTGCTGAGATGTGGTTTTTCAAGGCAGATCAAGATTGTTGCCATCCAGAGAAGGCTGGAGATTTGGCATTAAGAGATCAGTTACATTCCGGGCTTTGCCTTACAGTCTTATGGGCTGGATTCCCACTGAATAGCTCCATCCCCCCAAGCTTTAGGTGGATTCTGGGCCTGTCAGTCACTAACTTGGCCGTAGACTTAGAGTTTCCAAAGTAAAGGAGCACATAGGAAAAATGCACATGAAGGATATTTAAGGTCTCGGCTTTCAATTGTACTGTGAGACTGGATGTCACGGAACAAAAGCAAGACATCATTTCATGTAACAGCAATTGCCAAGCACTTTATTAAGAGAAGGAAGGAAGGAAGGAAATAAAGAAGGAAATTGGCAGTCTAAAACTTACTCTCTGCCATGAGAAACCCTTCCTCCTCTATTACTAAATGTAACCTTTCACGATTTTTAGGGCAGTTGCTCTGCCTGGAAGGACCCACATGCGCTGCTTCATGCCTGGCTCCTGTGCGCAGGGAGAGCAGGACTTGCCACCGCAGAGGCTCTCTGCATCTGTTAGAAGCAGGGAGAAGACTCATCATTGCGTTTTGCCTTAAATAAAGACAGTTTGGCTCAGTATAAAAAAAAATCAAAGGGTATTCCAGAGAACACTTAAACTTTAATAAGATCTAGGCCAAATCAAAGCAAATTAAAAATGCACATTAAATATGCCTGGAGCACATCCTATGTATGAAGCCCTATGCAGTTTGGTTCAATCCAAGTGTTTTTTGACAGCTTGTAGAGGCACAGAAAGTAACAGAACTTGACCTTATTTTGCATCTCTGTTAATTTCAGATGGTAATTATTAAACTCCCTGTCCTATAATCCAGTCAACCATCACAGTAAGTAAAGAATGATCTCAAATCTAAAAGGAAATCAAGTCTAAGTAAAACACCCCTACTGGTAGAGAGTTGGGGGACTTTCTCTTTGCTGAAACATTTCACTGACTTTCCACTTCACTGTTCCTGCAATGTTCCCTTCAAGGCTGTGACGTCATCACCGTGAAGAGGACCCTGTGTGTGAGAGCATTTCTTTGCTCCTAGCTCATTACCTGCTTCTCTCTCTCCTTCTCATTCTGCTCCCCTGCATGAAGTCCAGGCTTAGAGGTGCCCATGCGCAGTCCTTCATCTGGGATCGTAGTTCAGGGTTAAATGCCAACCCAGCTGACGTCCAGATCCGACCTGCTAGCACCTAGGTATTTGCGTTGAGTCTGTCCTGATGAGTGTTATTAAGCTATGAAAATAACTTGTGAAGGAAATTTTTCCAAAATTAAAGATGATGTACATAAAACTGAGGTCCTTCCTTTATTTAAAAAGTGTTTTTATATCTAGCTCTCCTTACTTCCCCATTAATACAAATTGTATTCTTGTAATTCCCAGACCACATAGATGTTTCTAGTAGCCTCATTCTGCATGTGTTTTTACTCACACTTGTGGGCAGATGGCACTAAAGATGAGTTTTCAGTAATGATCTCATGCCCTGGTTAGATCTGACTTAGTAATTTCCTAACTATTACAACAAATTTTTCCATCAGTAAATAGCTGTGAGGCATTTACACAAACACTTGAGAAAAAAATGTAACCCTCTTTTAATGTCTCTGTCCAATCTGGATGTTTAAATACTACATATACACATACACGTTGCCTTCACTGAAGCATGAAACTTCCTACTTTTGAATTCTTTATATTCTAAGTCACAGGTTAGAAGTGCAAAAATGTGACCCAGGTAAATTGTCATTCCTCATAATTATTCAAACTGTTATGTTTTCATTGAAATGGATTCCAGGGGTTCAAAATAAAAAAAAAAGGAATATAATAATTTGAAAGTTTGTCAAGCAGTGAAAGGTAGTATATTTTGACACACTAATCCAGTAACTAATCAGTTTTCGAATAAACAATCAGCAATTCACTAACATGCCATCAGCACCTCAGGAGCTCCAGAGAGGGGATGAGCTGCCCATGGACGTTAATGAATACACCAAAAATCATTAGCTGATCAATACTTCTGAGTTATTTTCATTGAGCTGATAGGTCTGATACATTAAAGCTGACATTATACATTTGTCAAGATCACAGTGCAGTTTTTAACAGTGGAACAGGCTGCTAAAAATACAATCAAAGAAACACAACTTCTTCACCCTGACACGCTCAGCTGGCAGAGCCCTGAAAAATCCAAGGCTGGTAGTCAAGCACCAGCCTCCCAACATTCAGAAATGTGCATGGATCTCCAGAGTGGATGGGTGTGTTCTATTTTGATAGGTAATTATTTCTGTGGCAAGGGACTTTGCATAATTTGCTGAAAAGGAGAGGACTGCTCACTAGATAATGAGATACGAGCACACATAGGTGGTATGGACTTTCTCATGATGATTTTTGCCACATGCCCAATAGTACAGGGACCTGGGACCAAAGGTTGTGTTATTTAAAAGAGACCCTGGACTGCCACTCTCCTGAATAGCTTACCTTCCCAAGGTTTGCAGAGAGGACATTAAGTGGATGGCTGCGGTGGTCACTGCGCCCTGAGGGGTGCTCGGCCAGTGCTGTGGACAGCCCAGACTGCAGGGTGGGAACAGGGAAGCCCCACGCCCTGCTTGCTGCCCTGTGTGTGTTGTGTGTTGTCGATTGAGTAGCCATCAACTTAGTAAATGTGTGTTGCTTGGGAGATAGGTCAGGCCAGTGTTTCCAGATTATAATCTTTTTTTTTTTTTTAAGTTGAGAGGAGGCAGTCTTAAAGTGTGAAACCAGTTTTGTCCTCCTCAGACACTGTCCCCTAATTATGGCCCACAAGGACAATTTTTCACTGTACTTTCTGAAAGGGTGAACTTCCTGAACCACACACACATTAGTTTATTTCAGATTTTTTGACCCCCTCCCCAGCCACGAACATCGTTTCGGTCCTGAGTGCAGTTGGGCTGTGATGCTGTAATGCAACTTTGGCACAAAAGAGCTATCCCCACCCACCCTGCGTAGTGACCGCAAACTAACGTATCGCTTCCTTTGGTTTCCAAATTCCGAGACGATTGCTCCTTGGCTGCTGTTTTGAGGGGGGTAGGATTCCTGATTTTAAATTAGCAGCAGGTGAAATTCTATTTGTCATCAATTTCTCTTTCGGGTTACGGAGCAGAAAACTGCAGACAAGCTGCTGCTTTGATGGCTCACTCCTAAAAATCTCTTTTTGTTCTTTATCTATTTGAACTGACAGTGATCAGAGCTGCAGCAGGACAGGGCTCTCTGGAGAAATCACCTTCCCCTGCCTATTGACAGATCCCTCTGTTCTGCATCAGACGGGCTTTGTCCCATCACAGGCATCCAGGCCTTGGAAGGAGCCACCAATTAAACCACTTGAGCCGGGAAAATCTGAAGCCACTTTGGAGTGTCTGTTCTGATTAGACAGGATGAGAGGACGCCCAATCACCCTGCAAGCCCCTCTCCCTGGTCTCAATTTTCTCTCTTGCCTCCACCAGGTGCGAGAGGTGTGAGAGGAGCTTCACGCAGGCCACCCAGCTGAGCCGACACCAGCGGATGCCCAATGAGTGCAAGCCAATAACCGAGAGCCCAGAATCAATCGAAGTGGATTAACTGATTGACTGGTTGGAATTAAACTGCAAGGAAAGTCATGATTAAATGTCACGGACACTTAAGCAAAACCAAAGATTTCCTCTGAGCAACTTTCAATCAGTCCCAGAAAACCAAAAGCAGTAATAAAATAAGTAAGATGTTAAGAGATATTGATCCTGGCATGGAAGTCAGACCAGGAAAAAGATTATTTATTTATGACTAGGGATTAGACTTATTTCAGTGGACAACTAACCTGGGATGGCCAACAGTTCCAGTACCACCATGTATTTGCTTTGTTTCTAAAAAGCTTTTTTAAAACTGTTATTTAATACCAAAGGGAGGAATCTTATGGGTTCTTCTGCCCACAGTCGTGACTGAGAATGCACAGGGACTTGTTTCTCATTGCACCTTTTTTGAGTAGCATGATTCAAGGGGACCCATTGTACAGCCCTTCTTCCTGCTGTTTCGGAGTGGCGTGGCCTGGCGCGGGCTGCCCCGGCGGGGACCGTGGAAGCAGAAGCGAGAGAACTTCGCTCAGCCGGTGCCATCCTCAGCCCCATGGGCATTCCATTTCTGTTTTCCACGCTCACTCCTCATGCATTTTTCACATGGCTCCTTCCATCCAACAGCCTGGTCTTGATGCAGAAGAGCCTGGAAGTGGAAGACAATGGTTTCAGTTTCAAAATTCAAGGAAAAAAATGGGGGAACTTACTGTGTCCTGTTTCAAAAACATTTACAATGTACGGAGCTTCATAATACAGTATATTGTTCCGAAGCAGCTAGTTGAGAAAATTTTGTTTTCAATAACATTTTAGCTTTAAAAAAAAACAACAAAAAATAAAAGTTCTTCGGTATGAGGCTAAATATAAGGTATTAGGCTTCAAGTAATTTTGTTTTGTTGTGTCCGTGAAAGTGTTGACTACGTGAGCAAAAGTAGCGCCAAGCCCCGCTGTCAAGTCCCTTTGAAGCAGTTTCACTTTCCTTCCTCCTCTGGGGGCAGCCTGGGAGGCCCTCCCGGGTATGCAGGAGCATTCTGCAGAAATGGGTGAAAGGAACCCAGATAAGGAAACAGGGAGAAGCAGACCACGGAAAGGGTTGTGGTTAGGACAGGCTGCCCAGGAATAGCTAATTTTATCAATAGGAATTCCCTTTTCATCTCCTGTGGCCTTTGATAATATTCTTCTCTCAGCGCTGATCCATTGAAAGAATTCTGTTCACCATTGTGCTGTTCTTTGATTGACTGCTAGGAAAGTGAGTTTAACTTCGGTGAGCCTTTTGGTAATTCAACAGTGACGCTCAATAAAAGTGGGTCACATTACACGGAATGATGCAGCTTCAGGAAGAAACAGCGGCTTTGCACTCTTGTCCCTCAGGTCACAGCAGCACGTCAGAAACTGAGTCTACCTTGATGGCCAGTGTAGATAAAACTTTTATCTTGAATGCCTACTTAACAGCAACAATCTCTCTTTGTAGATGTTTTTGGTCACCTGGTAACAGAGCATTGCCTTTTATGGAGCTCCTTATCTTTTAGCCCTCCCACAGTCTTCCCTCAACAAAAATATGAGACGCATCGCTGACCTAACCACTGACAGGAAGGAGACTGCCCGGTTCAGTTTAATGAATCATGTATTTGGTTCTCAGAAAAATCTTCCTGCCCAGCTTTTAATTTTACTTCCTTATCCCTTAGCGTCACTGCCACATTCAGAACGGAGTAAAACAGGGCTTCTCTAATTGTGTTTGTAATTTACACACACACACATACACACACACACATGATTATAGGCCCCAAAGAGGAGCTTGGCTAATTCTGACATCCAGTGTCCAATCTCAAGTCATTCACCTAGAACTTTCTCCCAATTCTTGTTGGCTGCTTGTCAGGCAAGTAGTAAGCGATCTCTACTGCTGTTCAGTGTTGCTGATTGGAAGTATTCTTTCTGGTAGACGGGTGAGTTCTGAGGTTACTGCTCCTTGCCGCAGGTAATGGAGACATTCGCCAACAACGTGTGGCAGTGGGAAGGGTGGAAAAAAATGTGTGGCCACATCAACCCCAAACCTGCAAGACAGTAACAGATCGGCTGCACAGATGAGCAAGACGTTCCATTTACTGAGGCTGAAACACTTGGTTGTACTTTTTTAAAATAAAAAGGGACTTACCTGCATGTTTCTAATACATTTTTTTCTGCAAGAAAAACTAGTTCCGTCATTTGCCTCATTTCATAACTGAATACAGCGCACCCCACTCAGTTTTCACGTTTCTCCCCGTGCGAGAAAGGGAAGCCTTCACGATGCTCTTGATATCTGGCACAGGAGGAGTTTTCATAACAATGGTCTCTGCTGCTTTCATGGCTTTGCCAGCTGATCCCAAACTTTCACTTAATAGGGCAGTAACCTCTGTACCAAAAGATTCTGTTAGCCTTCTGGTCCATTTAAGTTTCTATCCTTTATTAGAGACATTTTTGGCATGTATTTTTTACCAAATTTGCTTAAAAATATTTCCTACTTAACAAATAGAAAATTGAGTACATGCACAATTTCCGTATTGCTGAGCCTTGGCCAGATTCTGGCAGCCCAGCCATGGCCATGGCCCACAAGGCAGGCTACAGTTGCAGACTGACTGGGGCCTTGAAGCAGGTGCTGAGATCATTTGAGTCCCAGACCCTTTACTTGAAGTCGGTTCCAGGGAGGGGTTTTCTTTAAAACCTCCCCCAAATTGCTTTAGCCTTCGCTCTGTAAAATCAACAGGTATTCTTGGGACACTGTAAGTGGTTGTAGAAACTGCAATTCTAAAGGTTGAACAGTCCCCCTTACTAGCAACTTCCTAAGGAATCATAGTATAATGAGAATAAAAGCTGTGAATCACTGAGCAAAGGAGAGAAGATTGCCAAGATGAGACCGGGAGACTGTCAGAGCTGAATCAGCGTTCGGCTTGTAAAGCAATCTTTCCGCCCTTCTCCATCAGTGGAGACAGGCTTTCCCCCACAGAATAAGTCTCCCCCCACCCCAGCACATGTTCGTTGGTCTAGCTGTGAGTCTAAACCAAAGGCTAATGTCACTTAAAAGTCGAGGTGCAGAGGGTTAGGGTTGGGGCTGCAGACATCACATTTCTAAAGTATCTCGGTCACTTTATGCAGACCTGAAGATTTTCCCCAGGAAATGCACATGATTTCTTAAGCTTCTCATTTTGATTGTCTTTATTGTTGAAAATGACTTTTTTTTCAGGGTGCCTATGCTTTCATAGAGTTGCTGTGGGTAATTAAAGCTGTAAAACTGAATCTTGTGTAATTTACATAATTTGATCCAATTAGTAAGTATTTACTGAATGTCCATTCAAGTGTAACCTTATGTGGGAAAACTTTTGTTTAATCATATAAAAAGATTGTGATACTACTCCTGTCCTCACGGGCCTTACAATTTATTGGCTTATAACTTGACAAAATTTCATCCTAGTCCAGACATGCAAAGATTTACAAACATGTACCTGCTCATCCCATTTTTTTCATCAGTTGGTTCATTGTTTAATAATTTACTCAAGAAGCATTTGTTGAACTCTTGTTTCTGTAAGATCCCGCTGTAGGTGTTTGTTCTCAAGCAGCGTTACTTAAGTGGCTGTTGATGAGAAAATAATATTCTCCTCATCAGTGGCAGGCTGGTAGCATGGGTATTTTAGTCCTAAGACCATTGTCTCAGGGAAGTTACAGAGATGGCTGCATTTGGGAGA
The DNA here is from genome assembly GCA_007922815.1 of Macrotus californicus. NCBI lineage: Eukaryota > Metazoa > Chordata > Mammalia > Chiroptera > Phyllostomidae > Macrotus > Macrotus californicus. The sequence continues at coordinate 20,182 of VMDR010004244.1, forward strand.
AGCAGAGGAATGTAAACTCAGCTGAGGACCAGAAGGGAGCATATTTCAAAACAAATTAAGATGCACAACTTGATTGTTTTTGGTTGACCCACGGGGCTGTTGGTGCTTAGCAACAATATCAAGATCCCAGAATCAGGGCCTGGTCTGCAGAGGTTTTATGACCCTCCTCCAGTGATAAGGTAACAAAGGGGACAGGGCTGGAGCTGCTCATGGAAGGAACATCACCCTCCGAGGCCCCAGGTGTCTAGCACATCGTTGCAAAGCTAATTGCTGGTCACTGGTTATAAGAGTTGTTCATGTAAAAAACTAATATTGAATTGCTTTTCTTATTAGAAGTAGCTTTATTACTAAATTTGTTGTGCACGAATTTAAAAACTGAAATGCAGGTGTCTGTTGAATTGTTTAAAATGAGGACCATGGCACACAGCAGGGAGCAGTGGGGGGTGGTCAGTGGGTTTCCCTGAGCTGGCCCAGCAGCTCCCTGAGCTGGCCCAGTGGGTCTTCCTGAGCTGGCCCAGCAGCTGGCTCCCTGAGTTAGGAGCAGACCCATCGTTTTCATAGTAAGACTGTGTGTGCCTGCAGAAACCAGGCCAGGAATAACAAACTAAAGAAGCACATTTTCAAAAAAGTTAGTTTCTACTTTCCTTCCTTCCTATGAATTTCATTTCATTTCCCACAGTCTCTACTAATTCCTGATACCAAGCTGGAAAGATACTAAGAGATAGACTTCTTTAAGTGATAACAGTAGGTTTTAGAAAAGTCGTTCGTTTGTCAGGATCCTTTCAAGGTGAAGAGGTTTGGACACATTTTACGAAGTGATTGGCTGTTTGGGTACTTCTCCACCCACGAGTCTGAGGTTTTCCCAGCACTAGCACTTACCTGAACATCCACAAATCAACAGGTGGAGTCCTGGGAAGAGCCACGATTTCAGACCTTCACAAAGATTACATTCTACAAACCCAGTGATCAGCTGCCCAGTACAACTGAGCACAGAGAGCCAAACTGAAAATTTTGCTTTATCTGCGGAAGCTTTGCCACAGATGTTTAGCCTGTAGTCCACGAATGTGTTTAACATTTAAAATATTCATTTTATTTTGTATTTTAAGTAATGAATATCAGCTGTTTCATCAGACCAATATGAAGAATGATTAAAAATATCAGTCAGAAAACAAAGACATAAAGCTATTGGATTGTCTTCCCTATATATTGAGAAGCTACCATTGTATTTAGAACTATGAAAGAGACTGTTGAGTAGATTTTAGTGGGAAAATAAAGTCCGAGCTTATTCCCTGAAGTGTAGAAGGGAATGATAATGATGATAGCAACTTAACGCTGTGCAGTTACTGCCTGAGACTGTTTTAACTGTGTCACGTGGGTTATTCAACCTCAGCTCCTCGATGACAAAGATACTATCTTTGTCCCTTTCTCATATATTCTTAATCTTAGCTGCTGCTTTTCTTCCCCACCCTCCCCAACACCACATGGCGGTAACTTCTTTTAAAGGGAAAATACTTCCTTATTCCAAGGTTTTTTTTTCCGAGAACAAGAGCTTTTGAAAATAAACACCAGTATAATTTATTTATAAAATGTGTTTGTGGAAACAATACCATCATTAATGCTAAAATACTCTTAAAATATACGTCATTGTAGTCACTGACCTTGTAACCCCTGAATCTGTGCTGCTGGACAGCAGAGTGTCAAATACCCCATTGTTTTTATTTTTTTAAATATGCAACTAAAATTCCACATTGAAAGAAAAAAACCCTCTCAAGTATGTGATATACATTAGGACAAATGGGGTCAGGCAGGAAGGCTGGTGATGGTGGGCAGTGGCCGAAAATGAAGAACTCATCTTGAACACTATTGACAAATGAAACCCATCCTGCACAAGGCCACGTGCAATCTAGTTTTCTTTCTTTTTTTTTCCCCACTGAATGCTAAGTGAGTTACGTTTCAGGCATCAGTGGAGCAACCATGCAGTTGTGTCCGTTAAGAATGTGAGCTCATGTGGTTAGCCTGTTGGTTTAAAGCAGGGAGGTAGGAGGGCTGGAGTGAGGTTTGGTTTGTCAAAGGTACAAATAATGCCGTTCCATGAACCAGTTCAAGGTCTCAGATACAATCTAGATGAGACTATTTATAAGATGTGTTCAAAAAGCCAGTTTAAAGAATTTCTTTATAAACTGACTTTATTACAAGGCAGTTCTTTACCATGGTATTGAAACCACAATCTATGCTACTTTCTCCCAAATTCAGATCCTAACAGGCACATTTCTTTATGAAAATGGTGAACACGCCTTCCCCGTCAGTCAAACATGGTAGGCTCCGGTTGGTATTTCCTGTTTCCTGCCTTGGGAAACATCCCTGCTGCTGCCTTTCTCTCCCAAAGCTTGGCACATCACTCCCAACTGAAAACAATCTCTATATAAACTTCAACAAGTTGGAGATCTATTTCTACAGCAGAACTCTTTGGAATTAAAAAAAAAAAAACCCTGTCACAGCAGGTGATCACCACATGTTGGTGAGAGCAGCAGTTTCAGACCAAATGTCCACGGACCCATCGTCCCTCTTGGTCCTCTTTCAAGCATTATCTAATGTGAAAATGTAACCTCTGTGGACTTACTTTCTCTGAACAATCTCGTACACATGCTCAAGTTTCTCCCAACTTGGAGAGGATGAAATAGCAAAAATAGAGGCATAATTCTTTTCCTGGGAAGGTATAAATACTCTATGAAAGAGGCTTCCTCCTCTTAATACAAAACCATAGGCCAAGGTGGTGACTCAGGCACTAAGGAAAACTTGGGCTCAGACAAGCAAAATGACTTTGTAAACCTGATGTCACCAAGTCGATTTATTTTGTTATATTGAGGGGAAGGCATCTAGCCTTGTAATGGTATGCTAATAGAAATATGATATTTAGATGCTATCAAGGCATTGTGTAAATTTCCTTAATAGGCTGATTTTAAATTTACTGTTAATGATCCCCATTGGAATAGAAATATGTCTCCATCTTCCTACCAATTAAAATGGTTAGGGTTGATGATCAGTTTCAGTTTTTTGAGGTTTGGAAAGTTTAAATAAGTCAGTCAAGAGAATAAGGAGAAGCTCACTGTGGGTGGAGAGGAGCATTGGCTGTAAGGGCCCCTGATATGATGAGAATGATTATCCTGCAGTTAGAATGGTAAACAATTTGCTTATGTTTTTTAGCTTTATTGAATGCACATCTTTTAAAAAAAAAACTACAAAGGACCAATGAGATCATGCATGCAGCTGTACTCTTATGATAGAATCTACTGGGATTACATTATGTTTAAATGAAAAACAGGCACACTTTTAGAGATAATTGACTCAGAAATGTAAATATATTTGATTAATAAAACATTCCTGTGCTGACTTGATCTGCTGATGGTTATCTGTCTTTTCAGTCCCGTGTTGGTTGCTTTTTCAACTGCTTGATTGCAGCTTAGGTAGTCGGATGTCAACAAACTCCTCTTGAGAAAGCACAACTTGGAAAACAGAATGCTTGTAGCACCAGCTAACAGAATAATTGTTAACATTCAGACCCATGGTTTATTCAGGTATGTTTGCAACCACTTTTTTTCCTCGCCGATGTGCTTGCATGCTCATTTGCTCAGCTGACTCATGTCCATTCTCAAGGAAACTTACGTGCAGAGGCCCAGCCACAGTTCTGTGCCTGGGCGGGCTTGATACTTGATCTCTGGCCCCTGTAACACTTGGAGGAGAGCAGATAGCTCTTGCTCCAAGAGTGGCCTGGGTCTGTGATCCTTCTGAACGTTCAGGGCCATGCGACTCTCAGTCAGAAAGCCAAAGTCAGCTGTTTGATTGATCTCCTGTTCTGTAGAATTTACATTCCACTACTCTGAGAAAAAGTGTTTGAGCTTCAACAAACAGCAGGGAGGACACTGAGGCTGGAGCGGGTGACACAGGGGGTAGTTGTAGGAAGTAAGGTCAGAGAGGTGAAGTGCGCTGGGCCATTAGAGCCTTGAAGGCCACTGGGAGAACTTGGCTGTTTCCTCTGAGTGAGGTGGGAAAAACTGGCTTGAGCAGAGGTGGGGCATGCGCTGACTGAAAGGATCATTCTAGCTGCTTTGCTGAGAATGGACTGTAGGGGAATATGGGCTGAAGATGGAAGATGGTTAGGAAGGCATCTCCATATGGGTGGGGGATGATTGTGTCTTCTGCGAGGATGATAGTGGTACGGGAGGCAGGAAGTGGTTAAACTATGGGTGTATTTTAAAGAGTGACAAGTTCACTGATGAATTGGCTGTGGGATGTTAGATAAAGTGAGGAGTCAAGAGGACTCCAAGGTTTTTTTTGCTCACGCAGCTGGAAGATGGAATTTTTAGGTTTGGGGATTTATACTCCATTTTTAGGTTGCTCATCCCTTCCATAAGCATCAGGGTCATTCCAGTATAACACATGGGAAAATGACCGCACAGGGGGCAGCTCTCTGATGAGGATGCTGACTCCCCTGCGCGGCCAGGCTCAGCAGCCAGCCATAGTCTGAAAGCAAGGAGTTGAATGTTATCCTGCTTCCTCTGTGGCACCACATGGATTGCCCATTGCCTAGGACTGACCTGCAAATGTTTCTTGAGGAAAGATTACAACAGAAGTGAGGATCTGCTTTCAAAATTAGTGGAACCCTGCAGCCGTGGGACACACGAGTCTCATTCTGCAGATTCTTTAAGGAAAGGGTGTTCTGGGAATACACATGGCACCGTTGGGCTGTGTCACTAGTTTCTCTTGTCAGAATGTAGGCTCAGTTCAGTGCCTCCTGAAGGGGGGAGGGCAGGGCCTGGCAAGGGGGTTGTTCTGGTTTTCAGCCTCATGGTTGGGACAGTTCTAAGTAGCTCTAGTGCAACTTCCAGTCCTCAGACAACGTGTGTCTATTGTTTATCCATTCATTCATATATTCATGTAGCAAATATTTTTAAAAATCAATGTGCTAAGATGCTTCTATATAAGAATGAATGGGACATGGCGGGTGACAGGTGCTTCTCTTCCTGTTTATGACTCGGTATGAGGCTCACAGAGACCTAGAAAGAAGTCCAGGCCAAATTGACGAGTTAGAGAGGTGATTTTTGTTATCATTTAAAAGGGTAACACAGCCAGGCAGAAATTTTTTCCACCTGTTACTCTAGATTAATCCTTTTCCCCATCCCCAAATTAAAACCAGATACATGTGTATAGAATTTATGAACAACATGCATGCACATGTAAGGGAATACTAATTATTTGGAATCCTAGGCACAGCCAAAATCAATTATTTAGTATCTAGCAGAGCAAGTAAAACAGAACTTTTAGTCACCAACTCACCACGTAATAGAAGGGGGAATGCTCTTATAAGGCCTTTCCTATCTGCCTTCAGGTAGTCAGTCCCCATGCACACATGGGCACACACGCATTTTACACGAGATAATCTGTTTTGTCTTTGATATACTTAATTTAAAAATCACAAGCTTCTGTTTGTATTCTCTTCTGAGTCTTTACCATCTTCTTTTCCCTTTGTAGTGGGTTGAACGATACCCCCCAAAAATGTGTTTGCCCAGAACCTGTGAATGTGACCTTATTTTGGAAAAGGGTCTTTGTGGATATAATTGAGGCTCTCAAGGTCATCCTGGATTATCCAGTTAGCTTCCAAATTCAATGATGTGTCCTTATAAGAGACAGAAGAGGGTAAGACGCATGGGGAGATGGCCACCTGAAGACAGAGGCAGGGATTAGAGGGCTGTAGCCACAAGCCAAGGAATGCCTCCAGCCACCGGCAACAAAAAGAAGCAGAGAAAGATTCTCCCCTAGAGTCTTTGGAGGGAGCATAGCCTGGCTGACACCTTGAATTCAAAATGTTGGAGCCTCCAGATCGGTGAAATAATTAATTTCTATTGTTTTAAGGCACCAAGTTTGTGGTAATTTGTTACAGCAGTTGTAGGAAGCTAACACACCATGTAGGTTGTGACCCAGCGTCTTGCCAACAGTGAGTGGACAATAAAATTTACTTTGGGGAAATTCTCTCCACTGAGATCATTTCATTTGTTCTTACTCTCATTGCCTTTGTAATGCAAAATGGCCATATTCCTAATAACTGCTCTCGAATCAGTTAAATGCCTGGACTGTACAGAATCTGTATTCTGCTGACTCTCAGGGTTGGCAAGCTCCTTTTCAGACATTTGCTAGCTATTACTTGTTTTTCAAACTTTCATTGTATGCAGACAGTATAATGGCAAGCAGCATATGTGCAGCCCGCCAATTTTAGGTATATTTTAAAAGAGTTGTCGTAAGTTTTAAACAGTAAATAGACCATTTAAAAACTCACCATAATTATTTTCATGTAAACTATAGGAATGATAGTGTCTATAATCTTTCCCCAAATTATTCTCCTTAAAGGTAATCTCGTCATTTGGCTCCGTGATGAATAATAGCTCCAGTCATAGGTCTGTTTCCACATCTCATCAGTTTCTTTCCTTTTTCATTATTTCTTTTAATTTAGAAACACTTAACGTACAACGATAAGTTGTTGACAATGGCGGCAGGTAGCTGATGGCTTTGTCAGAGTCTTTGGTGTTCAGGCTAGACCCAAATCCAGCAATTGTGAATTTTTTCACTGAAAATTTCCTCTGACATTGTGTCAAAATCTAAACTAAAAAACATATACTGTTTTAAAATTGAAAATTTGAAATTTCAGCTTGAGAGTTAAAGGCTGGTTTCCTAATCCTCTCTGATTGCCTATGGCCGAGAAAGGTATTTTTTCCTGTTCTGCTGTAGTGTTTGTTTATGGTTTTAAAATTTGTCCAATATTACATCATTGGGTTTTTTTCTCCAACAAATGACAAAAATATTCAAGGATCAGAAAAGCTCTTGGCAGTTAAACATGTGCATTCCAGCTTTGTCTTATTAAGAAATGATGCTTTTAAGTTAAAATTCATGATATCGTAGGGCATATTGTAGAAGCAGAGAGCATTATGAACAGTTCATAAAAATACAGCCCACCCATTTTAGGTACATTTAAAAAAATGCATTCCTCAGAGAATAAATATTGGGGGAAAACATTTTGAATGATTAAATAGTCTTTCACTTTGCTTCTCTTTGTTCTCATTCTCTTCTGCCATGTAAGCCTGTAGTTTTGGCCACAAGAGGTGGAGTCTGTTTCTCCACACCTCAAATATGGGTTGGCATTGAACTTGCTGGTCAACAGAGTGTATAAAGTGACTGTGCCAGTTCTGAGCTCAGCCTTCCAGAGGTTTGGTGTGTTTCTGTTTGCTCTTGTACGTCTTTCATTGCCATGAGAAGGGCCTGCGGAGGGTTAGAGACACTTGGAACTGAGCCAAGTTGCCCCAGTAGCTGTAGCTGATATCTAGCCAACCCCAAGGCGTGTGTGTGAGCCCGGCCAACTTCCACAGTGCTGCCAAGCTAATCCCCAAATGATTCCCCTCCACGAGCAGTACACGCATTGTTGCATACCACAAAGATTTTCAGGATTCTTTGTTACGGGGAATAACTGGAATGCTTCTAATTTCACTGCTTTTTCATACAGGGCACCAAAAAGACGTTCAGTGGCTGTGAGTCAACTATATGAGTATTTATCATTTTCATTATTTCCTTCAAGATTTAATTAAGATTTGGAAGCATACTTTTGGCCACTGGTGTCCTTGGTGAATAACGCTTGGTGTGGATTGACAGTTATTTAATAAGTGACAGTTATGTTACTCTTGTATTCTTGATGCACACATAGTTTAACACCCCATCGATACACAAACAACTTGCCTTTTATATTTCTGTCATCGCTCATCAAATAATTATTAACCAAAAATGTCTGTTCTTCTGCGGTATTAGCTTTCAGTGTTAATTAGAACAAAAATCATCGCACATTTCTCCCTCGTACATGTGCGTACATGTATTGCATTGTACACCAGTGGTTTTTGCCAACTGCAGGGTGAATTATCTGTTAGCACACATTTTATTTATTTACTTGACAAATATTTATATAGGTGCTCTGTGCCAGGCACTGTCCTAAGTGCTTTAGGTTATTGATTTACTTAATCCTCTTAGCAGCTCTGCGGCGGTACTATTATTGCTGTTTTAAATGTGAGGAAACTGAGGCAGAGGGAGGATCAATATGATTCCCAATGTCACACTGTTAGCAAGGAGCAAAGTTGGGACATAGATTTAAGCCTCCTGGTTCTACGGGCCATGTTCTTAATCACTACACACGGTAGTAAATGTTTCTCCACACTTTGTGTCGTCGTTAGCATGTGACACCCATAATGCCGCTTGCAAAGGAACCTTCTCTGATAGCTTGTTCTGCTTTCTTGCCAAACATGATATTGACCAGTATACAGACCTGGCTTTACAAGCTCATTGGCAGTAGTGGGACTTGTTTTACTATAGAGAGTCGCATTTTAAATGCTGCCTCTGTCCTTTTGGTCTCTCCTATGCCTTAGCACAGTTGGAAATTTCTTTTTTTAAAAATATATTTTATTAATTATGTTGTTACAGTTGTCCCATTTCCACCCCTTTATTCCTCTCTGCCCTGCACACTTCCTCCCACCCACATTCCCCTCTTTAGTTCATGTCTATGGGTTGTGCATACAAGTTCTTTGGCTTCTACATTTCCTATACTATTCTTAACCTCCCCCTGTCTATCTTCTGCCTACCATTTATGCTTCTTATTCCCTGTACCTTTTCCCCCTCTCTCCCCATCCACTCCCTTGCTGATAACCCTCTGTGTGATCTCCATTTCTGTGATTCTGTTCCTGTTCTAGTTGTTTGCTTAGTTTGTTTTTGTTTTTGTTTTAGGTTTGGTTGTTAATAGCTGTGAGTTTGTTGTCATTTTACTGTTCCTATTTTTGATCTTCTTTTTCTTAGATAAGTCCCTTTAACATTTCATATAATAAGGGCTTGGTGATGATGAACTCCTTCAACTTGATCTTATCTGGGAAGCACTTTGTCTGCCCTCCAATTCTAAATGATAGTTTTGCTGGATAGAGTAATCTTGGATGTAGGTCCTTGTCTTTCATGACTTGGAATACTTCTTTCCAGCCCTTCTTGCCTGCAAGGTTTCTTTTGAGAAATCAGCTGACAGTCTTATGGGCACTCCTTTGTAGGTTACTGTCTCCTTTTCTCTTGTTGCTTTTAAGATTCTCTGTTTATCTTTCATCTTGGATAATGTAATTATGATGTGCCTTGGTGTATTCCTCCTTGGGTCCAACTTGTTTGGGACTCTCTGAGCTTCCTGGACTCCCTGGAAGTCTATTTCCTTTGTCAGATTGGGGAAGTTCTCCTTCATTATTTGTTCCAATAAGTTTTCAATTTCTTGGTCTTCCTTTTCTTCTTCTGGCACCCCTATGATTCAGATGTTGGAATGTTTAAAGACATCCTGGAGGTTCCTAAGCCTCTCCTCATTTTTTTGAATTCTTGTTTCTTCATTGTGTTCTGATTGAATGTTTCTTTCTTCCTTCTGATCCACACAGTTGATTTGAGTCCCAGTTTCCTTCCCATCACTGTTGGTTCCCTGTACATTTTCCTTTATTTCACTTAGCATAGCCTTTATTTGTTCATCTAATTTGCGACCATATTCAACCAATTCTGTGAACATCCTGATTACCAGTGTTTTGAAGTGTGCATCTGCTAGGTTGGCTATCTGTTTGTCGCTTAGTTGTATTTTTCTGGAGCTTTGGTCTGTTCTTCCATTTGGGCCTTTTTTTTTTCTCGGCTCATCTGTTACGTAGTAAGGGGCGGAGCCTTAGGTGTTCACCAGGGCTGGGCAACCACGTCGCTGTGTTGTGACGCTGTACGTGGGGGAGGGGTCTGAGAGGGAACAATGGCAGTTGCTCCACTCTCTGCCGGTTTTCAGGCACTTCCCCTGCTACCCCAGTCAAACTGGGCGCTTCTGGTGCTAATTCCCGGGCGGGTGGATTTGTGTACGCTCTAGGACCCTGTGAGTCTCTCCAGCGGACTCTCTTGTGAGGCTGGGAGTTTCTCCCGCTGCCGCCGCCTCAACCCCCACAGGTGTTTTCAGTCAGGGGCTTTGAGGCTTTATTTCCCGGAGCTGGAACTCTGGGTTGCTGGGTCTGTCTTGCTCTGTAGTTGTTCCTCCCGGTTTATTCGCACGTGGGTGTGGGACTGCCCGGTCCACCAGTCACTGCCTTGCCACAAGTCCTCTCTGCCTGGCTGCCGGTCTCCGCCCCTCCTACCGGTCTGGGTGAGTGTTTCTTCTTTAATTCCTTGGTTGTCGGACTTCCATACAGCTCGATTTTCTGTCAGTTATGGTTGTTTTTTGTTTTTAAATTTGTTGTTGTCCTTCTTTTGGTTGTGCAAATAGGCACACTGTGTCTATGTACGCCTCCATCTTGGCCGGAAGTCCCCTGGAAATTTCTTAATAGAAAGTATTATTTTGCAGTTGTTCTAGAAAAACTTTGTTGGCTTCCCAGGAAGGTTGTTGTGCTGAGTTTAAAAATAAAGGCAAAGGTTGAGTTGCTTCATAACCCTACATGATAAAGTTTTATACACAGTGTTTTATAACTAGAGACAAGGGATAAATGGATAGATGGTCTTATACAATCTAATTTTCAGATATTGTATACTCAAATCTAACTCATCCCAGCCCATATAGTACATATTTTATATTGGCACTTATGTTCTGGTGATCATTTACATTTATGACATTATCCCACATTGTATATTTGTATTACTTCTTTTGTACTTCAGTATGCTACACCAGAGTGTGTGTGTGTGTGTGTGTTCACATGTGTCAACTGGGAGGAAAGTGATGCATGTTTGAGAGACAGCGGAAGGTCAAAAAGTTCATGGATTCAAGCCAGATTCCCTGGGTTCAAATTTCATATCCAACACTAAAGAATTATGTGACCATGAGCTATATACTTAATCTCTCTGTAACTCAGTTTCCTCATTTCTAGAATGGGGATAGTAATAATAATACCTACCTCTTGGGATCAATCTGAAGATTAAATTTATTCACTTGAAGCAGTATGTGGCATATAAGAAGTGCTTGGTGAATATTTGCCATCTAATAAATAAAAATATCTGTATAACAAAGATGAAATACAGATTGACTGTAAATATTAATGTACAAATATAAAGAAGAACTGTACTCTGTTAACTGACTCTATGTAATTTTAATTGTGCATATGTAACTTTTAAAAGTATAATGGTTATTAAGAACTGAATTGGATTTTTTTAAAAACCATAATCATCAACCTAACATTGTGAATTTGTGGCATGTATATAAACAGAGTTGTCTCCTCACCTTTTCTGCTGAAATCACCAAACTACCAAGAGACCACCGCCAAGCTACTGTTTCTCCACAACCAGTTACCCCAAAACTTAGTGGCTTAAAATGACCTTTTTACTTTGCTCACAATTTTGTGAATAAGGAATTGGGGAAGGGCTCAGCTAGATGGTTCTTGTTTGCCCTCTCTCAAGAAGTTGCAGCCAGCACTTGGATGGGGTTGGATCATCTGAAGCGTGACTGGGCTGCACATTCAAGGTGGCTCTTGGGGTGGCTGGCAGAGGGTGCTGGTTGTCACCTGCGAGTTCAGCTGGGGATGTTGACCAGAGTGCCTGGTTATGGCCTCTCTAGCATGGCAGTCTTAGGGGAGTTTAACATATTATATGGTGGCTGGCTTCCCCCAGAGTGAGCATTCCGAAAGGACCAGCCCTGGAAGTTACATAGCATTATTTCTACCACATTCTGTAAATTGAAGTTGTTACAAACCTGCCCAGACTCAAGGGAGAGGACATGGACCCTTGACTTCTCAGTGGAAAGAATGTCAGAGAATTTGGGGGCCAGCCATGTTTCTAAACCGCCACAGACCGCTTGATTGAATCCCAGTACCTGGCCTAGATCAGCAGAAACATTCCTCTGCAGTGTGTGTGTCTAGGTCATTCAGTCCCAGGTTCTTTTCTTTTTTTTTTTTTTCTTAAATGTCTAATGTTTTAACGCTTGAGCAATTGACAGAGATATATCCTGGGCTTTTCAAAATACAAATAGCCCAGGGCCAGAACAAAGAGAACTTGGAAGTCAGCTAAAACTTTGAAAGAGCGTTGAGAATTCTGTGAAGTTTCTTGAGTCATTGCCTGCAACGCCCATCTCGCTCAGGGCTTGGAGAGCTCACTAGCCCTCCAACCACAAGGCATTTAAACAGCTGCCTTTATGGACTGCCTCTGCCTCCCTTTAAGGACAGGTGATGTTCAGACACTGATGTTCAGTTCTTCGGCTTGGGATATGAACTGCTGTTTCTTGGTCCTATTGCTTTTCCAAGTGACTTTTGGACCTAACTCTGGAGAAAAATTCCTTCACACTGTGCTCCGTGTTATGCCCCATCACACACTCCCGCCCCTTGGCGGGCACCTCCTATATGAAGAGTTTCCTTGGCTCTGAGTGTTAAAGTGCCCCTTGGCTGAGTACTCCGTTTTAGGAGCAGCAAGGGACCTGAGTCCCAAATATGAGGGCACTGCCTACACGAAACAGGCCAGAAAGCCACTGCTGTAAGAGAAATTATTCTTAGCTGAATCCATATGGCACTAGGCCAAAATCTACAGCTGGGTGAGTTCTGTTTTTTACGTTCAGAACTAGTTTGCTTTCTAAAAGCTGACATGGTCCATGAGACAAGTATATTTGGTATCTCCCATTGCTGTTGACTGGGGGCAACTCTGATGAGTTTCTTTGGGCCAAAAAACAGAAGTCCACTAGTCCCTCAAGCAAGGCAAGTAAGTAGGATTCAGCATGGAGGTTTCTTGAGTCTCACCAGTTGAGGTGAGAAGAGTCACGAATAGGTTTGGTTTACTTTCTTTTAAAAGACTATTTCCTACCAGTTAAGAGCATCCCCCCAGCATCCTGGTCTTCCTCCCACATTGTAGCTTATTCTCATTTTTTAAAAATTATATTTACTGCAGTGACATTGGTTAATAAGATTATGTAGGTTTCAAGTGTATGTTTCTATGATACATGATCTGTGTAGTGCGTTGTGTGCCCACCACCCATAGTAAAGTCATCTTTAATCACCATACGTTTGGTTCCCTTTATCCTTTACTACTCCCCAGTCCCCTCCGCTCTGGTAGCTACCAAACTGTGTTTGTGAGTAAAAAAACCATTTCCTACAGTTAAGAGCATCCATCCAGCATCCTGGTCTTTCTCCCACTTTGTAGCTTGTTTTCCTTTTAAGATGCTTTCCTGGACTGAGTCATTTCCATGTGCATGCTGGACATTAGCCCGGTAGGGCACCTTACTCTTCCATAGGCTGTGTCTCTGTGAACACAAGCCAGGCAACCAAGAGGCAAGGCCTGGATCCTGGCCTCCTGCCATCCCCCTGCTTTAAGGAGTTAGAGCTCAGCATGGCTCACTTTTCCAGTACCCAGAGTTCTGAAACTTTCATTCAGCAGCATTTCCTTAGAGCTCTTTACCTTTGGACCAAGAATTGAAAGTGTTCAAACTCCACAGGCCTGAGCTTTGGATGTGAATATGAGTTTTACTGGCTTTGCAGTCTCCTGGCCAATCACAAAGCCTCCTTCATTAAAAACAAAGGAGACATGAAGATATGACACTAAAGTTTTCTTGCACATCGACAAGATCTTCAAAGCAGTATTTCAAAAAGTGCTATTGACTCAGACCAGATGGAGGGCATTTCCCTGAAAAAGACAAGAGTATCTAAAGAAGCAGGAAGCAAAACTCTTGCAGACCAGTGTCTTTGGGTTTGCCAAACTCCAGCCTCGTTCCAAACACCGTCAAACTGTATCCTGCCTTCTCTCCTCACCTGCCTGCTCGAACTCACACTGACATTCAGCCTTTCAAAGAAACCTGACTTAACCCATATGGGATAACCTCACGCTTCAAACCTGGGTGGGATCCTCAGACTCTTTTCATTACCAAAATGCTTTCAGTTCAGAGTAAATCTTTAATTTCTATTTGTTAAATTGTGACAACATACATAATATAATATTTACCATTTTAATGAACTTTGAGTGTCCAGTTAAGCATTAAGTAGATTCACATTTTTGTGCAACCATCACCACCGTCCGTCTATAGAACTATTTTTATCTTCTCTAACCAAACTCTGTACCCATTAACCCATAATTCCTCACTCCCCTCTCCCTAATCCCCAGCAATGACCATTCTACTTTCCATCTCTAAGAATTTGACTACTCAAATGACTGGAATCATACAGTATTTGTCCTTTGTGACTGGCTTATTTCACTCAGCATAATATCTTCCAACCTCACTCATGTAGCATGTGTCAGGATTTTTTTCCTCTTTAAGGCCGAATAATATTCCATTGTGTGTACATATTACATTTTCTTCACCCATTGATACACTGATGGACACTTGGGTTGCTTCTGCCTTTTGACTATTGTGAAGAATGCTGATATGAATATAGGTACACAAACATCTCTTTGAGATACCTAGAAGTTGAATTGCCAGATAGTATAATTCTGTTTTTAATTTTTTGAAGAAAATGATCATGCTGTTTTCCATAGTGGCTGCATCCTTTTACACTCTCACCAGTAGTACATAAAGGTTACAATTTTTCACATCTTTTCTGAAACTTAACTGTTTTCTGTTTTGTTTTGTTTTTTAAATAATAGCCATCTGAATGGTGCGAAGTGGGATCTCATTGTGATTCTGATTTGCATGTATGTCCCTGATGATCAGTGGCACCTTTGCAGGTGCTTATTGACCATTTGTTGTATTTTCTTTGGAGACATGTCTGTTTAAGTCCTTTTCCCATTTTCAAATCAGGTTAGTTTCTTTGTTGTTGAATTATAAGAATATGATATAGTCTCAATACTAATCCTTTATCAGATATATGATTTGCAAATGTTTTCTCCCATTCCTTGGATTGCCTCTTCATTCTGTTGATAGTATCCTTTGATGCACAAACTTCAAAAATTTTAATGAAATCTAATTTATCTATTTTTTCCTTTTGTTGCCAGTGCCTTTGGTGTCATATCCAAGAAATCGTTGCCAAATCCAATGTCATAAACCTTTTTCTTAAGTTTTCTTCTAAGAGTTTTACAGTTTCAGTACTTATGTTTAGTCTTTGATCCATTTTGAATTAATGTTTATCTATGGCTATAAGGGTTCAAGTTCACTCTTTTGCATGTAGATATCCAGTTTTCCCAGCTCCATTTGTTGAAAAAACTGCCTTTTTTCCACTGATGCTCATAGTTCCTTTGCTGAAAATCATTTGATTTTATATGGGAACATTTACTTCTGGTCTCTTAAAGTAATTCTTGACTCATTAAATTGTGTTGGTGATCACAGAATTGCCTCCTGCTTCTTCAGACCAGAGGCTACACATTGAGGCCCTTAGGATGTCCTAGAATTCTCGAGTCACTTCACAATCAGTTCATTTACCCATGAGCAGCTTTGGGGGGCATGGCAGGTCTTCCTGTATAAAAGATTTATACTGTATTTTCCAAGCGAATGGGTTAACACATCCCTGAAATGCTAGTGGGCTGAGGTGGGAGGGAGGATAATGAACAGGCCATTAAATATTGAGGAATGTTAGGAAGTGGGAAACATGTGGTGCTTTCATAGTGTGTAAGAGTTGGAGTTCAGAGAACCTTCCTTGACCAAGTGAAGTCCAGTCTGAAAGCTGATAGACAGTAGGAGCTACTTTGGTGAAGACTCGGAGGAGGATGCATCAGGCAAGGGAACAGTATGTGTTCAAGTCTTATCTGGTCTTCTGGATATGCTTTGACAATACCAAGAACCACAGGGAATTAAAATGATGTTTCCTGTATGTCTCCTTCCCTAGACCTAAGTTCCTCGAGGCAGTACTGTGTGGTATTCCCCCTTGTATATCCAGGACCGGGCACCAGAGCACCTGCCTGCAGTGGGAGTTCAGTACATGTTATTTTATAAAACCAATGAATACTGAGCCCGTATCTTTGGTTTCTGCAGCTTTTAAGCCAGACATCACCTTCCAATGAAACATTTTCCTGTGGAGTTGCTGATTTTGTCCTTACAGCTACCTTGTGAGATAGGCATTGTTATCTTGTTTAAAGATAAGACAACCAGGGCATACAGAAAATAATTCCTCCAAAATCACATAGCTAGTGAGTGGAAAAGCTAGAATTCATTTGAACCCAGACCAGATTAGCATCCAAAATCATGATCTTGTAATTATGTCATGCTGCTTTGTTTTAGATTCGGAATTGTGGGTAGGGAAACCAGCCTTCATTGAGTGCCTAGATATCATAGCAGCCACTTGGCATGTGTTATAATAATAGCTTTTACCAAGCACATGCCTGGCTATTGCAAACACATTGCGTGTCTTTTTCTCTGTAATGGGCATTTTACGATGAGCAATATTGAAGCACAAAGAGCCAGGATCTGACTGGGCAGGCCGGCCAGGAGATGGAGCAGCCCATAGTATGCTGGGCTGCTGCCCCTGAATCCTCCAGGACCCTAGGAAGCAGTTATTATCTTTGTTTTTAAGAGGAGAGAACTCAGAAGAGTTGCTATTTACCAGTATATCTTTGCTCTTGGTTTTAAATCATTTGTATTATTTGGAATGATCTCTTCTTTCTTCCTTGTCAGCCCCTCATCTGCCTCTAAGTAATTAGAAAAATCACTTGCTATAGGGCAGAATCTCTTAAGAAATCCTTTCTCTCAAGCAGAGGCTGTGTCACATAAGCCACCCATCCTTCTCTGACTTCTTAGTTGTTTGATGTTCTTTCTGCCTTTGGAGGGTTGATTAAGAACCCAGCAAAGAGAGAAGCTTCAGAGCCTCTAAGCTCAGAAAGGGTCCCTTGACCCCAGGAACCCCAGCGGCTGGGTCAGACACAGCGACCATGATTTACAGACCAATAAACAGGCCCTTGCCAAACCACGTTTCCTTGCCTTCAGTGGAGCAAGCCATGAACTTTCTGAGTGTAAAAGCTACTTTTTGTGAAAATATTTTGTGTGGACTATGGAGAAAAGATTTAGTTAGTATTTGGGGTAAGGGTGGCATTACTGGGACTGACACTGAGGGATAACATGAAGAAATTAAACAAAAAAATCTAGACTCAAAATCCTCACAGGCACAAACACCATTCTGACTTATGAGGTCGGCCCCAGTCAAAGGCTGTGTTCACTCTGTCCCTTACAAACATGTCTGCAGACAGTGACTGCTGGCTCACACAGAAATTACACATGTGGGAAATGAGACTCTCCTCCCCCTGCCTTCCTCCCCCTCAACGCCCTCCCCTGCCCCGACACTATTTCCACCCCCGAACAAACTTTTTTTGAGTTACATGATGCAATGTGATTTTTTGAGGGGGGGGGGCAGAGAAGCAGCAGTTGTTTCTTTCTCAACTAATTTTTGTTCCAAGACCTCACAAGGCGTGAGTAGAATAACTTCCTGAGTGAAGAAAGTGTCTGCATCTAAAGATACACAAATCCAAGAAACTTAATGGGAGTAGGGTGGAGACTAAAGGGATGGAAAACAGAAGAAAGTCATTCCTGCTGCAGGGAAATTAGAAACCAAGGCCTTCGTTTCTCTCTTTCTCTTTTCTGTGCCTCTCTCCCTCTCCCCCTTCCACTATTCCTTATATCTATAAAAGCCCTATACACTTTAAATAAGTTCAGCATTCTTCAGCTTGAGAAAATTTCTAAGGCATCCTTTTCTTTTAAAGATCCTGGTTGCTGTGGTAGTTGGGATATGGAAGATTCTTAGGAGATGTTATTCCAATAAATTCTAATCTGACATATTCAATTGTTAAATTATAAATTCTATTAAGACATATTTTTCTCCCGTCTCAACTCCAGCAAGTTTTTCTTATGTAAAATACTCAGATTACACACAAGTGAGCACTAAAGTGGAGACGGCTGGAGGAGGGTAGATAAGGGTTCCCCGTCACATCCAGAAAATTCCTATAGCCATGAACTTTAGGGGCGCGCAATTAGCAGCCTTCCCAGGAAGGTTATACATCATGTCCAGGACTTTACATTAAAATGACTTTTTACTTGAGTCATTTGTTAGTCCATTACCCATTCTCATATCAGATTGCATTTCATCTTGTATTAAATCAAGGTAATCTGGCATGTAAAAATAGGCTCCCTCATTTCACTTCCAACTCTGGGCAAGAGTGGAGATTCCCACAGCATTTTGCCTCACACTCCTCCAGGCAGCCCAGAGAACTGCAACTCTTTGCAGAAAGTATTCTTTGTTGATTGAATCTCACATTCTCCCAAAGACATGCGATGAGCAAGTGAAGGCTGAATCATATGCTAAGCACTGATTGTTGAACAGCTACAGTCCTAAAAGGGTCTGAACTTGAGTGACTCCTGTTGCTAATCCTGTAGTCATTGCCGACACAAATGCAGGAGACCCAGAACTAATTACAAAGGAGCAGAGAAAACCTGCATTAAAAAGCCGCATCCTTGTACTTTGGGGCTAACTGGATCTTCCTTATATGATGACTAGCTCCATTTCCAAACTGTGTGTCCTTTTATGGGGGCACAGGGGGAGGGCTGGTTAATTACCAAGACTTCCCTGGTAGGAAAACTGAGCCTTCATATAATTCACTCTATTTATTGCTCGAAGGTACTGTTAGGTTTTCGTGCCACCCATGACAGGAGTGGCTGCAGTGTTGGCGTGAAATCCCGCCCTCCACAGGCCAGGACCACACGTGTCCCATCAATCATGTTTCTAATGCTCTTCCCTGGTACCCTTGTGTTTCCAAATGCTTAATGCACCTATGAGTAAATGATTTCTTTCCACTACTGCTTAAAGTGCCAGAAGGCAAGAGAAACTTAAACAGACCTAAGATCAACATTGTGAGTTTACTTGGCCTCCCCATCTAGCAACACGGCCATAAATTTCTTCGGCTTCTTAGTTGGGAATTTAAAAGGCCTATAGTCTTGGCAAGGTTTATATAACAATGTTTCTTCTGTATGGATTATAAACTTGCAAAATCCCAAGCAGTGGTGGGGTATCGTATTTGGTCAGTGGGTCAACCTGAGAGGCCAACAGAAAAACTCAATACCATGTCCAGCCAAGCACTTTTTCCAGGTTTGGCTTGGTGGATGGAAACAGCATGGTCAGCTCCATCTCTGCCAGGGTCAGGAGCCTGGGCATTGTGGGCTTCACTACAGTAGAGGCTCGTCTTCTGTGGCCCTTGCAGAGCCTGGGGCCCTCGGCAGTGCTGGAGCTGGCAGCGTCCTTGAGGAATGCTCTGTCGGGACATTGTTAAGTTCCAGCTCTGTAAGGCTCCCTCAGACAGCCGCGCCTCAGAGAGCAGGAGTCAGTGCCTGTTTGTGCTGAGGGTGGCCCTGGAAGGCCTGGGGTTCATCAGCCAGTCACGTGTGCTTGACTCTATCAAAGGGGCCTTTGTGACAAGACAGCACTTCTCTTTCTCTGCCTGGCCGCGTTCTCCTCTTCAGAACGACCTGCTGTGAAAGTTGCACATGCACGCCTCTTTCCCAGGTGCCGGATAGTTGGAATGGGCATTCTTTAATGAGACTGGTGTGTCGATCCTGCAAGTGACTTAGCTCCAGGATCAATGCAGATGCCCCTCACTGAAGCCAGAGAGCATTTCCTTAGTGAGAACTAGTCTCCTCCGAATGAAGCTTTTCTCTCAAAACCAGTATCACATTTTCTGCCTCTGAAGGGGGCACAATAAGCCTTAACATTGAACACGACTCCTCAGGTGCCCAGAGCTATGTGTTAGAAGCTGAAGGTGTAAACACTGGCCCGCAATGGATATCCCAGCTGTCACAGTGAGGAACACATGCACGGAAGGCCTTTATCGTTCCCTGCTGCAGGAAAATACAAAACCACGGAACTTTACTCTGACTCAGAGGGACATTTGAGTTTTACTCTGGGCTAGAAGAATTGTGACAATTGCTCACATATCTCTAAGGCAGCATTCAAAATGGGATGCAAAAGAAGGTTCCAGTCAGCAAGGCTGACCAGCATGGAGGGCAGGCTTGGAAGTTCTTGGACTGAAAAGCAGAAGGAGGCTAACTTTTCATTTTACCAAGACTTATGTTATTAGAAGGGAACTCAAACATAAAGATAGGAAAATGATGCAGAAGTCCAATTGGAAGTCACCGGTTTATAGTATTTGGACAGAATGAGACGTGGCCGGGGAGAAATGACAGACATTGAAGGAATGCCTGGTCACACAGGTGTTTCTGGTTTGTTCTCACATAACTCAAGGCCCAGACAGTATTCAATTAAGTGAAAAGGCTTCTCCTGAAAATTGATTCAAGGACACTCTCTAAGTCTATGCATCATCAACCTCTGAAACTCATCGCCTGGGGTATTATTTAGGCCCAAGTTCAAAAAAAATGAACAGGACTGCAGTTTAGATCAGTAATTTTCAAACTTCTTAAAATGGTGGAACTTTTAAAACATGACATCTTAAACAAAAATTACACTATGTACAGCAGATAAAAGTGGAATGTTTTGGTAAAGAGGCACCCATTGGCCTCCTCTGTGCCCCTTGAAACACGTATGGCTCCATAGAAAAGACTGTGAAAATTAGTGTTTTAAGTAACTAGATTTTTAAAAGATTTTTTAAGTTTATTTTTAGAGAGTGGGGAAGGTAGGGAGAAAAAGAGGGAGAGAAACATCCATGTGTAAGAGAGACACATCTGTTGGTTCCCTCTCGCATGTGCCCTGACTGGGAATTGAACTAGCAACTCTTCCCTCTGTGGGAAGGCACCCAAACAACTAAGCCATGCTGGTCAGGGCTTAAGTAACTATTTCTAAAACCTAACCAGTGTTGATGCATTGGACCAGGTATCCTCAACAAACTTGTTCCCAAGGGGATATAGCTGGTGACAATTATAGTGTCAGTATTTTTGGAGACAGGGCTCTGGGGTTGGTTTTGTCATGAATGATGATTTTAGGAACAAAATTAATGCTACCAGTTGCCATCATTTTCCACTTGCCTCCCTTCTAATAGGAAAGTTACTCTGTGCACCAACTCCCCAATAGAATGAAAAATGTGGAGATTCCATTTTCTTAAGTCTCTCCGGGGCTGGGAATACCTGTTACAGCCACTCTGTATTCCAGAATTTGCTGTTTAGAAGTTAGCAGTCTGAAAGATATCAGAAAAATGGATCTCATCACAATTTTACATGTTGAAAATGTTAATAATAACTTACTTCTTCAGTGTGCTTGCAAAATTATTCTCATTAAAATTTAATTTGGGTCTCTAGAGACTGTTAGCAAAAACAAAGAGGACATTTAAGATTATCTTTGACTTCCTGCGTGCATTAGTCCTTGCTGAGGATGGCATGCGTGTCTAACTTCCCAATTTGGGATGTGATTAAAACGAATTGGTTTCAAATCAGAGACCTGTGTCCCATGTCAGGCCTTGGTTGTGTGCGTGATGCCTTACTCACCTTACCTTCTGTTCCATTTGTGAAGCCAGCACCTCTGGAAGCTAAGTTCCTGGGGATTTTGAAAATGCAGTGTTAGCCCTGGAATTGGATTAGCTGTAAATTAAATAAACAGGTTAGCAAAGGGGTACAAATATCATCAAACGGTCTATAAATCTAGTATGAATATTCACTTCCAAATACGTTTGGAATCATATACCTCTCCAAAGGTAGGTAGGCATGGATAAGATGATTCTGCATTAGAGAGTTGCATGATCCTTTTATATTTAAATTTTGTTCAACTTAGCAGGGATTGACAAGATATGTAATGAAATTCCACTTAATAGAGAGATTTGATTCCTAACTCACTATTTAAGACAGGAAGTGTGTGTAGTCCAATCATCTTTGAAAACCCTTTGTCATGCATATAAAGTATAGTAATATGTATGTCTCAAAGTTTTGTGTAGTGAAACACAATATATTATAAAGATTACATATGCAAGAAACAATTTTATAATGTCCCTAAGTTTACGAAAGGATGGACTCCATCTGCATCTGTGTGGCCTCCCCTCGCAGGCACACCTCTGCATGGGCCATACCAGCCTCACAGCCAGTCCTGAGTAATCCCATATTTGCCTACTGCCCTGCCCAGGGTTTGTTTGTCCATCACCAGACCTAGTTTTTATGCTCCTATTTCTTTGCAGTGTCTTGTTGTCTTGGCCTCTAATTTACTTTCTGTGAGATGAAAGGTAAGAGGATTGACATCCTTTATTTAGGTTAGTCATCATTTTTTAATACATTCTTCTGATATGAAGGACGGTTTGAAAAAAGGAGAAAAAGACTCAAAATCAGCCTTGTGAAAAAAAACGAACACGTGTTTGCACAAAATTACAAATAGATAAACACCAATTTTGAGGAGCTTTCTCTGGCATTTTGGGGGAGGGGGAGGTGGGGAGACATGACTACCACACTTACTGGATTTAGATGTGATTAAAATCATAACGCTGAAAATAGTCAGATTACCGATTGTTCTCCTAATACACCAGTTAAGAATTATTTGAGATCTCAGGTGAGCTTTTGCTTCTTAAATCTTGAGGGCAGACGGTTTGAATGACCAAAGTACATGCCACCCAGTATTCTTGTTGGCTCTTGGAACTGACGTCTCCATATTTCTGTTGCTCAAAAAAATAAAAAATAAAAAGGAAGGAAGAAAAGTTAAAACATCCAAGAGGAACATCCAAACACTTCTTCTTATTTGACCTTCACCATGACCCTGTGCAAGTCACTGTGAAGGAGAGTAGCATTACCCCCGCTTCACAGATGAGAAAGCAAAGTCTCAGAAAGCCTGGGCAACGCACCTAAGTTTACACGGCCAGTGAATGGTGGGCCTGGGACTGGAGCCCCAGACTGCTAGTGACTTTCCACTCACTAGGAAAACCTGTAATCTTTGCCCTTAAGTCAAGGTTTACTTTGCCTCTGTTTTTTGCTCAGTGATATTTATGTTTGTGTAAGACAATAAGGACAATATTTGCTTCACACTACACTGGTAGAGGAGGCATGTTAATCAGGCTACAAATTTGTAAGACTCTTGACTCCATTCCCTAGATTTTATTTCTCTCTTTATGTGACAGCCAAAACACAATCTAGTCAATTCTAACATTTGATCAGTAAATTTAAGTTTAGACCAGCTGCAAACTTGGGTCCCCAGGCCACTTGCACTTCTAACCAACTGACTACAAATTTGAAGATACCCACTACCCACTTCTCCTGTGAGGTTTATGGATTTGGGAGGGGGTGGCTTTTTTTAGCAACAAGGTATCTGGGGGTGGTTTGAGGGGGGTTTTCTTAGCAATACACATTTGGGTTGATTTGAGAGAGTTTTCCTTAGCATGGTTTCTGGGATGGGTTTAGGGGATGAAATATTGAGGAAGTGGGAGGTGCTTAAACCTCTTTTTGTATATATTTTCTGGCTTTTGCTAAGATATTCCATGTAGCTTGTCTTTACCACTTCAAATTGGCATCTACTACAATGAATGGTGTGCCATCAGACCTGTGGAAATCCTAGGACATATTTTTTCTTTTTTTTTTCTCACCTTTGATTTGAGAGAGAGACGGAGAGAGAGACATTGATTTGTTGTTTCACTTATTCATGCATTCATTTGTTTATTCTTCCATGAGCCCTGGCCAGGGATCGAACCCAAAACCTTGGCTGATTGGGATGACATTTCAGTCAACTGAGCTTACCCAGCCAGGGCCCAGGAAATAGCTCTTGCTGCACTGGCTGCTTGCCCTGGTCTCAAGACTTCCTGAACAATTGCTTTCCCTTCCGTCTCTCAATCCCACCTCACCGACCACTGCATCTCATCAAGCTTGCTTTCCAGAGGCATGGTGACGAAAAGGAATCCTGCGGGGGTTGGCCACCTCTCAGTGCCTACAATGGAAAACAGGTCCAATTCTCTATACCTGATTACTCATCCTCCAGCCTGGCAAAGTATCTAGCCCCACCTTATGGCCACTCACGAATCTCTCAGCTGTCTCCCTCACCAGCTCTAGGAGCACTATTTTAGGTTAGGGTGAGGGACAGAACCCTAGAGAGATTCGTTCAGCTTGATTGCCATCACTTCTTCTGTCACACTCAAACATAAGCAGCTTTTGAATTTAAACTCATAAGTTGCCCCTTTGTTTACCCGTTTTCTCTAAAATTGCCCTCCAGTGGAGGCCATATGGCTAATGGTCCTAATGGGAGATGCTCACGGGATCACAGGGCTACAAAATGCAAAGGGAAAAAACCCCTCACATAGTTAATATATCAAATTATTACCCACCACACTAAGAAGTGTATAGAGATTTGATACATGGCTATTAAATAGAAAACATATATGATCACATAATTTTAGTTCCCTTTTCCAAGAGCCGAAGACGAATGGTCCATCAAAAGGTCTATAAAGTTACAACTGAAACAGTCTCTCAAATCGTGTGTCCAAGGGACTATTAAAACATACATCATTTTAAAGGGCAATGTAAAAAGTGGGACCCTCAGAAGTGATTTCACATTTGGTGAAACCTCAGTGTTATAAGTTGAAAAGTGGGGAACTCCAAATGTTCAAGCTTCAGTAGTAATCGTTCTTGCAATAGCCGTGTTTAAAAATTGTCGGGAGCTTGTCAGCCATTACAGTGGATTTTTAATGTTCTCTTTCCCAACACTTAGCAGGGAAATGTATAATATATGTATCACTGAATAAAAAAATGCAGAATGTCACCTTTGAAGCCTACTGAATGATGTAAAATCAACTCAGATAAATGCAGTTTATGGCTACCTTCTAGCAAGTGGTTTCATTGCTAAAGAGTTCCATACAATAGATTTCCACGTTCAAAATCACATCAATTTTTACTGAGAGCATCTCTGAAAACAGGTACAGCCACTTCCAGTCAGCTTCTGTGATGATTTGAGGTCCTCTGAGCACGAGCTGTGCAGTTTGACCAGCGCACAGCAGAACTTCATTGCGGTGGTGTCTCGATCTGGAGATCACTGCCACCGGGGCTGCCAAGGACTGTGCTGTTGGTTCTTGTGGGATGCAGGAAAAAACTGCCCAGAACTTTTCCTGGAGTTTGGAGCCACATCATTTGGAAAAGAGAGATAGGTCTTGGGCCAAGCTTCCTTCCATGACTACATGTTTGGAACAGGAAGCTTCTCTGTGGCTAGAGAATTGATTGATTGCTTGATATTTATTGAGGACTCGTGGTGGGTTTGGTTCTCAATATATCCAAACACGTCAATATTTTCTTTCTCAACCAGAAACATGATGCTTCAAGATGCTCTTTAATTGTTTCCAAAACGATTCTACCTGGAGCCCTTCATATATCCTTCCAAGATGGATCTGAACAACAAATTAAGTAAGCATAGTTTTATCAGCAGTTTCTTGTCCTTTACTTATGGACCCCATACAATACTTCCCAGTACTGAGTCTAACCTCTGACTAGTGTTAGAATGGCCTTTTGTCATCAGTAAAGTCTGGGAGCCAGTCCCTCCCTGACCTCCACGGCAACCGTTGGTGTATTTCAGAGCAGAGGTTATCTGGGATTGGGAGGAATCCTGCCATTTCTATCACCGGCAGGACTACAAGCCCCAGGCTTGGCAAACCTAGTGTATGATCTGTGCTTCCAGAATGATTGTCCAGAAGGCTTGCTATCCTCTGGGCTAGATGATTTCATTAATTGATGTCTAACTCATAAGTCTGAGTTATTTATTGTAAAACCAAATAGGGACCATATGACTTTGAGGATCTGATCAGACCAGGCTGTGTGGGCCAGATACTGAGCAGATCAAGTCTCCCAGCATTTATCTGTCACAGTCCATTTTTCACTTGCTAAATCAGCTTTATGCAAATATTCCCCTAGAGGGGCTCACCTATTCAAGAACTCCTCTACATCACCTCTAACATCTGTGGATGTTTGGGAGATATGGGCACATAAACCTAAGTCTTCAGCTATGCATTTAGAATTTTAGAGGGGAAGGAAATATTAGCAGTCATCTTGGTTAAGCTCCAATTTAACATATGGTAAAACTGAGGTGAAATGACTTGTCCAAGATCACAGAGCCAAAATGACACCAACAGGAGAAAGTGGTTGTTACATAAGTTATGCATAAGAAGTGTTAGAAAGAGCCCAGAGCCTTCTGTAGCCTTTGGAAAACATTCTGCTATTCCCAGACATTTGCCACTGCTCCCCACGCCCCACCACAACTAACCTTATTTGATAGGTTATTAAAGTAAAACAATGTAAACAGACCAGCAAGCAAAAAGTAATATATACTTTGGAAAATTCCAACTCTTCTACTCAGAAGTAATTACTGTTAACGTTTTGATGCATATATTTTCACTCTTTCTTTTTAACTTAGGCTTAGAAGGCATATGGCATCTTACAAAACTTTGATTACATTAAAGTTAGTGGCAGTGACATAACTTCTTTACTTCATTCAACAGAGTTTGAGGTTGTGCACTGGTTCTACAGGGGACCATCCGCTCTTTCAGACACAGCCTGCCTCTGGCAGATGGAAACATGTAGTTGTCATTTGGGTCCTGGTTCTTTGATGAAAAACTCAGGTCTCTAGATATAGGAATAGTATCATTCTGTTCCAGATCTTATCCTGTGGATATCTACTATCCTGCTGCAATGACTTCTGACACCAACTCCCTGGAATTAGACTTCACAGCTGAGGGCACAGGCCTCCATGAGACCACCTTCACTTTAGACACTGCTAATGCAGGGGTCCCCAAACCACCTGCACTTCTGATCAACTGCCTGCATATTAGAGGTTTCCCTCTACTCCCTCAGATTGAATCATTTCAGGAAAGGGCTTTACTTATGATTACAGTTTTAAAGAGTACAAGGGTACAAATCAGAACCAGCCAAAAGGAAAGATGCACAGGGTGAGGTCTGGGAGGTTCCCAAGTGCAAAGCTGCTGTGTTCTCAGTGAGCTTTGCCCTCAGGTACATGGAGGTATGACACCAGGGAAGCTCACCCCAGCTTCCGTGTCTAGAGCTTTTACTGCTGTTTCATTATACAGGCATCACTGAGTAAATAAATCATTACCCACATGGCTCAATTTCTGTCCTCATCAATGGGGCTGATGTCACATGGCTCAAAGCCCCAACCCTTTAACCACCTGGTTGGTCTTTCTGGAGTCATTTCATTGGCATACTCTTGGGTGTGTTCTGGGGGACCCCACCATGAATAACAAAGATACTCCTGTCACTCAGGAAATTCCAAGGATTTAGAGCCTTGCTCCCAGGAATCAGAGACAAAGGTCAGCCAAATTCCTTATGACCCTGGGCCTGCTTAAGTACCATTCCATCCCTCTACCAGGCCCTCCCCTCCTAAGTATACTTTAGCACTGGATAAAGAAGTGGGTTTAACTCACAGGATGTATGTGTAAGTACAGATAGGTTGCAAGTCTTTGAATTACATGAGAAGCCAGAGATCTCAAACTTTGTGTCCATAAGCATTATTCCCCATCTCTGAGGAGGGAAAGGGGTGAGGGGTCGTCCCATCCAGTGTTCTCATTTGAGACCTCTGATGTATTTACTGCAGCTTGTGGTTGGGTAGCCAAGCCCCCCACCCAGTTTTCTAGGTTGCCTGGAGTGCAAAGGCTCAGTGTTGGTCTCATCTACGATCTCTACTCTCTCCTGTCCTGGGTGGCCTGGATCATTTAATTTCCTAAATTGGCCACTAGGCAAGCCCTTAGGCTGAGCAGATGGCAGGGAGAAAACTCTTGTAGTTTTATTCCTGGTTGCTCCTATTTTTTTTTTTTCCTTTCCAGTTCAGATCAGTATCTCTCCCCTCTACCTTTCCCCAAAAGTAGATGTTTTAGAAAGAGGTGGTACAGGTTGGATGCTGGAGTGAGGCGGGAGCACCAGGAGTACCAAAAAACACAAACTCTGATCTCTGGAATCAGAGTCACCAGCCCGCCCTGAAACTTGCCATTCTTTTTGTGTAGCACTCCCTCTAGTGATACCAGAATTCTCTTAGGTTACAGGTGGACACACAGGAAAGATGACAAGCATCTTTAAGGAGGGCATAAGGTGCTACAAAGATTGAGAGATTCCATTTTGAAGTAACATGCAACCTGGAAGTTGAAGGATGGTTACAATTTGGAAATGCTGAAAGTGAAAGAGAAAGGGTCACACTAGCTAAGACCAGAAAGAAAGAGAATTAGGCGAACAAAGGGTTAACCAAGGCAACTGAGATGTTAACTTCATAAAAAGAAATATGGAGGGTGCATCTGGGAAGGTTCAGGTTTGGGGGTCTAGAGAAGGTCAGGTCAGGGATAATGGGGAGCCAGTAATCTGCATTGTCTCCTGAGACTCAGTGCTTTGTCCTTCTGCTTCTGAGGATCACAGGCCTGACCCTGTCTACTCCCCATCCACAGAGCGGGAACATATTGCAAACTGTCCTAGGCAGATGGATGTTTATCCAGTGATCTCAAAGTTCTTAAGGAAAAAAAAAGTACCATTTGGTCATGTGCTCCCATGCTTGGGCTTGTGCATGGGCTTCCGTCTGAGCATGGGAAAAAGTTGTGTAAAACAGAGCGCTGATAGCATTCGGCCGTGCCCGAATGCTGATGTGAACATGAAAAACAAGTTTCACAGACTTAGCTCAAAATGCCTCCTGTGTCTATGCAGAGAGAAAGTGGCCAACTTAATTCTGTTTTGATTTTCCCTGATGTGTGATTTGATCTGTGGGCTGGATTTCTAGAGCCACGGTTGTGCCAAACCCCATTAGCGTTTAAGGCATGCTCATGCCCAAATATGGATCTCTCGTGTTTTGTGTTGACCATGTGCATGGGTCCAACTGTCCAATCCAGGACGGGGTCCTCGCCAGGGCTCTCACAGACACAACATAGACTAGCATTATGTGATGTATAAACAATCTTGCCTGAAATGACAGCCTGTGAACAGCTCAGCTGGTAGATTTGTGAGCAGGAAATATGATGTAGGCTATGAATGGCTGCTCTGAAAATTGCATTCTAATTGTTCCCTGCCAGCTTTAATCTCAGCCTCCAAAGTAAAGACTAGGAGGTACTTACCTTCTTTTTGGAGCCTCTAAATTCCACTGCCTTCTAGAGAGAGACTAATGAAGAATAGCATGACAGAATAGAGACGGAAAAGAAGATATACAAAAAAAAAAAGGAAGGAGAGTGGAAGGAAGGAGAAAGAGAGACTTAGAAAGAAGGAAATAGAGTGAAAGTAGGAGAGAGGGCAAGGAGGTGACTGGGAAGGGACAGAAAAGGACTTCGGTAGGAACAGCAATGAGGAAAACCCCTATGGACAAGGGCTGCCCCTTAAGAAAGTCAAACAGGGTACATGGCATCCATCACCTACACCTGGTGTCTGTGACATCCATTACCTAGTGCCTATTTCAGGGGAACACTGGAAGACCCACAGATTCCATAGAATTGAGAAAGACTGGCTGAATTATCCTTCTACCCACCCCCAGTATGGTTATGCTGAAATTACTCCAGTACAATGGAACCCCTGCCGATGTTGATTTAAGAGGATCAACACCCAGCACTGTGCTAAGTCTGGATATTTGTTTTGTACTGGGTTTAAATGCAGGGCTTCTAGAACTGTAGTCTGCCCATCTCCTTCATGATGCTGCTGGCCCCCATATATCTCAGCTCTGCAACGCCCACAGAAATTATAGGGACAGTCAACCTATGTGTTGCTGGTATGTGTGAGTGTCTGTGTTTATTTGCATTATTTATCCTTTCTCTAAGCCCTGCTCTGCCCCACCAAAGTGTCTCATATACAGTAGCCACCTGATAAACATCTGTATGAGTAAAGCTTTTGTTTCACATAAAATTGTGTGTCTGCTCACTAAGGTCTATATTCATTTACTCAATTTAACAAGGAGTATTGAGCACTCCCTCTGTCCCAGGTAGAGTTCATAGGTAGGGGAAAAGCTCTTTGCTTTTATAGACTCCTGGTCTAGCTAGTTTGGGCTCAAGGTATTTCATCAATCACTTCCTTCTGCTTCCACTATTTATTACATAGACACCCTCCTGAAAAACCGTTTCATGTTTAAAATCTCTTAAAATTATTCCCTCCAAGTTTCCTCATGCCAGTGGATGGTTGTGAAGGAAAGGTGAAGTGGGGTGAGTAAAGCACCTTGCACAAAATATGTGCTTAATAAATATTAGTTCTGTTCTACTTTAAGGGAAAAAGTGGTCATATTATATTAACTACCCATTCAGATCAGTCAGTGATTAGGTTTGATGATGGGCCCCACTCATTAACTGCAATCTTAACCTCCGTCAAGCTGACTTTCCTCATCTGTAAAGGGGGCCTGAGGAAGAGCTTAAATGGAGAGAGCACATGAAATCCTTAGCACAGTGAAAGGTCATAACAAGAATCCAAAGAAGCTTCTCCCACCAGGCTGACCCCATCCCAGCATGGGATAGTCCCAGATGGGGTGGTCATGGGAGGATTCAGGAAAAGTGTGGACAGGCTAGAACACTCGGCTGAAATTACCGAGAAGAAATTAAACAGGTCTGATTGTAAAATCTGCCCTTAGACTAAAAATAATTATTCAAGTGCCAGTTTGTAGAAGGAGCTTTGCTATGGTGAGAAGGCCTGGAAGTACTGATTGATTGAAGACAATGGTCCTAGATGAGGTGTGGCCACTATTGGAACTGGGCTGCTTTCGTAGAGGACGGTTTCAGAGGGAGAAGTAACTCAGGTCACATTGCCCCCAAATTATTCCATAGATTCTTGTGCTTGGTTCTGAAAAATGTGGGGACAAACTAAGGACATCTTGAGTCTTGTGGTGAGTTCTGAAAAATGTGGGGACAAACTAAGGACATCTTGAGGAGGATGAGGCAAGAGGTGCAGCACCTAGAAGCCAGCTCTTCTGGGGAACAGAATAGCACATTGATTAAAGGCCCAGGCTTTGGAACCAGGTGACCTAGGATCTGGCATTAGATGTCCTTCTTAATGAGTCATCCTGAAAAAGCTATTTACTTTAGCTAATTCCTTTATCTATAAAGTGGATATTATGTGAGAGAATGCATTGTGTTTGTTAAGCAAGATCTGTTTGCCATTCAAGTAGGTTTACTGGGGAAAGACCTACTAACTTCTCAGGGACCAGATGTAGTTAAAGTTTCTGTCTTGCCTGTAGGTATTGCCATCAGATGGACTTCCGTAAAGTCATTCAGGGAACCAAGATCCTTCCATCTTATGGCTGTACCTGCAGATGAGGAGGGAGACTACTTTCTTCTTAACCTCTTTAGTAAGGAAGTGACATAAATCATTTCCACTCACATTCCATTGTGGAGAATTCAATCCTGTGGGTATGCCTAAATGCAAGGGATTCTGGGAAATACACTCTGTGCACAAGAGGAAAGGAAACAAGTTTTGGTGAACGTGCAGTGGTCTCCGCCACCGCTCAGCATTCTGATCGCCAGTTTACCCGCTTCCTTCTTCCTCCGCCCTCCCCTCTTTCCCAAGGAGATAACTCCAAGTCCATCCAGTGACTACACCTGGCTCGAAGCCCAGAATCTCTGGGTGATATATAAGCCTTTCTACCAGGTCCAGAAGAGGCCTCTCATGGTCCTCCTCTCGATAAGAAACCCTCTGTCCATTGTTTTCTACCTGAGCACTCTGTGGCCCCACCCTCCAAGAAACTTTCCTTGTCCATTCTCCTCAATGAACTTGCCTAAATTGGGCATTGAGGAATCTCCTTTGCAGGCTCTTCCACTTCTGGATAGTGCAAGTTCAGGGGCCTGAAGGATGTTTTAAAGTTTAAATAGTCAAAAGAGTTTTTGTTTCTTGGTCCAGACTCAGGGTTTCTTTGGCAATAGAATGTTCTCAGAAGTCTAGGAGGCATCTAAACTCTTTGCTTTAGTCAGGTACTTGGGCTAGTTACCACACTCAGAGTTCTTTCTTAGATATTATTCTCCAACTTTCACATTTCTTTGTTTTCTTTTCTCCATCCCTCTCTCCCAATTAAATGGCAGGTTAGCTCAGGTGACGATATTCTGGTTTTGCTGTAGGACTGAATCTCTTTGTTCATCTGGGAAGTCTTATTGGACCATTATCACCAAAGCATTCAATTTCATCTCTTGCTCTTTGTGGTCAAGGGGCAATTGACCTTTCCAACCTTGTAATATCCTTGACCCCTTGACTTTCTCCATTCCCTCCATTCTTGCTTGAAAATTTGCCAGCTCTTTCTTGTAATATCTTGCTGAAGCCAGCTACTTGCCACCACATAGCATCACTCTGACCCTTCCTACCACTTCTCGAACTCCTAGAACTTTCTGCTAAACCGTGGCCACACAGTTTAGGTTTTTGTTGTGGCCGCATCTGACTTCTACCAACAATTTCTGTAATAGTAAAGGCAACACAGATTGCTGTAACAGATAAACCTCAAATTCTCAATGACTTAACACAAGAAAGTTATTTCTTACATCACAGTCTAATGCAAGTGTCGTAGTGCGGTGGCCGTCCCTGTAGAGGAGCCCAGGCTCCAAGTGTCTTTTTTGCCTCCACCCACCTCTTGGTCTTCAGAGTCTTCTCCATTCAGCAGGCAGAGGGCAGAGACACGCGATGACGGCACTCACAACACCCAATACGTACCAGTTGCTGTTTCCGTTGCTACTTGTCTGTTGAAAAGAATAGATGAAAGGAATGAAGAGTTTTAGCCTGGGTAAAGAAGCTTGGAGAAAACATGGTAAGAGCTCTCCAGTGTAATGTGAAAGAGGAATTGGACTTGTTCTGCATGGCTCTTTCCAGAAGGCAAAACTGGGAGGAGCAAGTGTGGGACAGGAAGGGGAACTTTCTTCCAGTTAGGAATGACTGCCACATGTAGTCTCGTTTAAAGATCACAAGTTCTGGGGTGCTGGGCATGCAAAAGCAGAGGCTCTGAGGAAGATTCCTGCTGTAGGGAACCCTTCCAGCCATAGGATTCCTGAGGCCTCTTTCAACACTGATATTTCATTTCTGTGTTTGAGATAGCAGACAGAAAGAACTTTGATTAGTGATATCTCGAGCAACGTGTTGACATCTGAGATTATCTATCATTAACTAATAACTACAGTGTCTGCCCGTGGAAGCATTTGCTACCTGTTTGTTCATATGCTATTGGTAAAACGTTCCATCCCCTCTAAATGACTGCTGTCCAGCCTCCAGGGAGAATCTCCAAGCGTGCTTCTTCCATGCCACTGTGCAGTTAGACACTGCAGAAAAAGGACTCACGTGCTAGAGCACCCCCCTCCCACCCAGTGGTTCAGGCCTGAAACCTGGGAGTCATCCCTGAATGCTCCATCTCACTCACCCCATGTCTGACCCATCACCAAGTACTTGCTCTTCTGTTTTCTAAATATTTTGCAGACCCATCCACTTCTTTTCATTCTCACTCCTATCATTCCGGCACAGACCACTGCTATCTTTCACTGCACCCACTTCCACACGGGAACCAGACCAAGCCTTTCAATATGTGTCCGCGGTATGAATCGTGGTCCACAACATCAGCAGTGCAAGAAACAACACAGCACTTTATTTCTCATGGATCATCTTTCTCGTGGTTTTGAAGGTCTTTCTTTCCAGGCCTATAGAAACTTTATCTTCAAGTATTCTTGAGGTTTTTAGGACTCCTTAGAGTTGCCAAGCTTCCAGTGTCTTGTTGGTCAAGGTTTTGGAGAACAGACCTTCTCTGGGTTGGCCATTGCCCACATCTCTATTTCTCTTGTAGGAACTCTCCAGCGTCTCGCTGCTGGAACTTTGTCCCCATATACCCACCCTTCCCGGACCTACTAACACTTCTTCTCTTCCCTGTCTCCAAAGGTGTCTATTTTTCCAACCTGGAGGGAAGCCACTATCTTTATCCCCCTACTCCCCACAATCCCCTTTTACTTCCTTCACAGATCTCCAAGTTCTCCCAAGTGCTTAAGCTTTTGTAAATACAAGCCAGAAATTCTTTCAGAGTGTATCTTCTTACTGCCCTGCAAGCAACATGCAAAGTACAGTCAGATACCTGTTTGGGAAGGGAAGAGATAGAAAAGAAAATGCTAGGAAGAAAAAACAAAACAAAACTACTACTTCAACATACTCTCAGGCCCCATGGGCAAACCTGCTTGTGTCATGAGCCTAATTGTGTCCTGTTGCCCTTGGAATCAAGTTCAGATGTCTCTCATGGTCTTGGGGATCTTTGCATGACATCATCCCTACCAACCTCTGCTGCTCCTGTCATACCCTTCTCCCCTCTGTCTCAGACACCCTGGACAGGCCTCCCTGCCTTCAGTGAACCAGGTCTGGGATCTTCATATACATTGGTCCTGGGCCTGGAATGCTCTTCTTCTATCCCCTCCCCATCTGGCTCACTCCTGGCAAGTTCCAGGTGTGGATTAAAAATATACATGCCTTGGGAGGCTGCCCTGGCCCTGACAAGGTGTGATCTTGCTCTGGGATCTCACAGCAGCACCTGTACCTCTCCTTCCTTGCCTGTCAAGCACAAAGCACCGTGTTGTATGCTTGTTTGATGTCTGTAAGTTCCTTAAGAATGCCGATGGTGCTGATGGTGGGTAGCGTGGGGCCTGGCTACTTGACAGCACTTTCTCAGTGCCTCAGGTGAGGCCCTAGAGTGCCATCTTACTACTAGGTGACATGGTACACAGAAAAGCTGGAGTGTGTGTGTGAGAGAGAGAGACGGACAGGCAGAGACAGATTTTCTATTCTGACTTATCTGTGTCCCCATCCCTACCCTTCACCCCAACCATGGAGCTATAAATAAGGATTTGCATTTAAACTAAGCTCATCTATGAAGCATTTTACAGACACTGTTGTATTCATCCTTACTACAGATTTGCCTTTCATTCAGAATATTCTCATGTAAATTCCTGGACTTCTTCCTACAAATACGTCCACTGCCTAGTTTCTGTGGGAGCAGAGGGAGCAAGGGAAGAGGGGGCAACTGTATTTTGTTCACAGAAGTAGGGCCCTGGTGGGGAGGACACTGAAGCTCAACTATTTTTAGGGGATGTATATTTGTTTTTAACACATTGGGAGCTTGTTTTAGAAATCTCCACTATTTGCAAAAAAAAAAAAAAAAAGAAACAGGAAATGAAAAAGTCAGCAGAAAGATGATCAGACAAAGTTCCACAGGCCTCCAACATCAATATTTTTTTAAAGAGAGAAAAAAAGCCAACTTTTTTTTATTGAAAAGAAAACCCGTTTTTATTAACTGATGATAGCTTTATGACAGTTGTGTGATCTGGTCTATAATTTCTAAGTCGTTCTTGAATTTGTCCCTCTGGAATCTTGGTTACAGTTGCTCAGGAACTACATCTCAACAGCATGCTTTCTGCAGCCAACTGCCGTCCAGGGCTGCTGGCGCAGTTCTGTTCACATGGCCGAGCAGATGTGAGATGTGTGCGTGCAGACATTCCCATACCCCGGTGTCACACCCTTCTAGGGAGCTGTATAACATAATGGTGTGAAAACAAAATAAAATTACTCTGGGCCCGCCACATAAATAATATCCTAATACCGCCAAGAGAAGTTGTCTCTCTTCCCCCCCCCCTTCAAGTCTTTAATGAGTTCCCTCCTTTACACTAAAAACTGAATCAAGCCCTAGATATTTCTAAAACAGAATATTGGAATCCCAAATTTGAGAAAGGACAGTGCAATCATATTAATATGTGACTTTCCCAAAAGTGGGGACATTTTGAAGAGACAATCCTCTGCAATTATGAAGTTATACGTTGTAACCTAGAGATCATTTTTTCTCTCAATGGCAAGTGAGTGAGTGCTCTCTATGGCAAGGAACAGATTCCACTTAAGAAAAATAATTATGGACTTTAAACAGACTTGTAAATAAAGATGAAAAACACACCAGTATTTTACTCTCACTTCTGAAAAATTTTTCCAATGAAAATTAATCCTAAAGATGGAGAAAGCTTTCTGCACGAAGGTGCCCAGTGTCATTTTTAAAAGAGGAAGCAATCCAATGCCTTTAAGTAAATTATTTGCTTAATGCAATATTAGGCCTTTAAATAAGATGTACAAAGAATTAATAAAGACATGGAAAGTTGTCACATAATGTTAAATCATAAGGTAAAATTTTAAGTACAGTGTGACTAAACTTCATAACCATGAACTAGAGAAGAGAGCAGACACATATTTACTAACATGGTAAATTGCTGCAGACACATATTTACTAACATGGTAAATTGCTGCTCTTTG
Organism: Macrotus californicus; assembly: GCA_007922815.1. Taxonomy (NCBI): domain Eukaryota; kingdom Metazoa; phylum Chordata; class Mammalia; order Chiroptera; family Phyllostomidae; genus Macrotus; species Macrotus californicus. The sequence goes on from VMDR010004244.1 coordinate 56,270, forward strand.
GGTGACTCAACTATGGGGTGCCTTTTCCTAATACTTTCCTATAGTAAGTGTGCAATATTGGCAAGGAAGGAAATTCACTTTTTCAACGAAGATTCATCTTAGCTTAATGTTTTCTTTCACTCATCCAGTGTAGGTACTTGACTGTTCAAGTAAGTTAAATGGGTGGGTTTGACTACTCATCTGCCAGAAATTATCATTCAGTTATAAAGTTAACAAGTAAAAGCTAATAATATAAAAATGATGAGAGACCCACTTCTGTCCCTGCTGTCCTGGATGAAATAATACATACCCACTTATTTTTTCAAAAGAAGAAAAATCTTACTGGTAGTTTAAATCTGGGGTAAGGGATCTGAACTGCACATTCTCCGATGGAGAACTTCCCATCTGGATTTTAATTTATGGATTAAAGAAACAAGTTCAGCCAGGATAATTACAATAAAAATCATAGCAATAATAGTAACAAATCTCTACATGCTACTTGTTCTTAACAGATAATTTCCAAGCAATTTCTGTGCAACGCCTCACTGAACATCACAGTCTTTGGAATTGTTTCTATTTTGTAAGCAGAAAGATGAAATCGCAGTACACAACTTATCAGGCTTCCAGAAGAATTTCATTTATAATAACACTATCCATTTTTTTCTAAATGTAATCCCAATGTGCTGTTACCACATAGAAACAGAACATATTTGGTTGTAATAAATGACCACATTAAAAAGGAACTGTGAGTCATGTTGAAGACTACAGACTTCCAGCAAAATTGGGGAGAGTCTCAAGTAACTTGCCCGTGTAAAGAGTGAGTCCTTTCTGAACTTGGCTGCTCACATGTCAGAGGTCTCACTTTATGTAGCTGAAATGTTTTCTTTCAAACTTGGCTGGTTTTGTATGCGAAGTTATGAAATCCTTTGGCCTAAGGCATCATTTACCTTTTTCTTTAGAAAAAGAGGGAAATAATAGCTTACTTTTGGTAAAAACATGTATCTATGATTGTGTGCTTTCTTTGAGCTCGCCATGGGCAGAGGAAATTGTAGGATGTAACTTAATAGGAATTTGGTGCAAAGCAGATCCTTCTTCCTCGAAGATGACCCTTGGTTGAGGCCATTCTTTTCCTTGATGATTATGGCAAAGTGCAGTAGAAGAACAGGCGGTGCCTGCTGAGCGTGTGACCACGCATCAATGTGCAGAGTAAAAGGGGGGATAACCTGTGGTAGGGGGGGTTTCAAGAAAGAGAAGCATGCAGTATCGGGCTAGACACATGCATGTCTGAACTGTATCTCTCTGAGTAAGAGAAAACTGTCTTGGCTTTATGACTTCTGTGCTCTCCAGACTAAGTCACCCATTGAGGTGCCAGAGCCCTCCAAACTCTGAGAGTGACACAGGCATCTTTCTCTGTCAATGGCCCCGCCAAGCTTGTGGCAGACAGAATCCCCCAGAGGCCTCTTTGATGACTCCCAGGATGGGAGAAAAGGGTCACATGCATTTAATAGTGCATGGGAATGCCCTGTTTTTGATCACCTGACCATGACCTAGAATGGCAGCGATGGCTGGATGATTTGAATTTCTAGGTAATCCCAAGAGCCTTTGTTCACCTAGCACCACTGCCATTTAGGTTGGACCATTCTCTGGTTGTCATGACTGAGCTCCTGGGGTGTGCCGCCTCCCAGATGAAACAAAGGGGCAGCGGGAGCAGCAGGAAGAAGGAAAACAGTGGTCCTCACCCCGTATGGGATACATCCCAACCCTGCCTCCCACATACAGAGGCAAGGATTTTTAAAGTAAATGAAATAGGCCCTATGTGAGAAAGAATTACATCACATTCTGACCCATAAATTCTTCATTTTCCCCAACTATTCCAGCACCCATCCAAAAGTTTGCAGTGCCTACCCTGATTTGCCCACCAAAATCTCCCCTAATTTACAGACCTAATTTTCATTGTCATACGAAATCATATGACAATGAAAAGTCACTAGTGAATATGTATTTACGCTTATTTGTAGGAAGCACAGCATCTGAAAAGTGTCCTTTTTTGTGGATTTTATTCTTTTACCAAAAAAACCCTACAATTACAGGAGCTTCTAGGTTTCTGCTAAAAGTATCTCCATAAAATCTTGTAAGCTCTGTTTTGAAAAGAAAACTCAGAGGAATAAAGAGAATCTTCCCTTCGTGTGCTCAGAAAGGCCCTGTGACCATATCTACCTGGCAGTCTGGGACCAGCAGAAATAGGAATCTTCTCTGTTGTCTCATCACCGATGCGTCCCCTCCAAAAGGAAGCCAAGCACAGGATTTCTTCCCTAACCCTACTCCAATTCAATGTTGTTCCAGGTCCTACATGTTTTATTTGTGGATTTAGACATCAGAATCTCTAGAAATATTTGTTAATGTGTCCGATAGGAACATGAGAACTTTTCTTACACATCTACCCCATTTCCTGGTCAGAATATACTCTCTTGTTCTTCCAAGAATGCTCTCGTGCCCCGTTTTCTGTCAGTGAGCCTCCCAGGCGAGCACTGAAACTCTGCTCTGCACTGTGGTCACGCCTCACGTTCGTGAGCCTGTTTTATCCTCATAGTCAACCTTCTCAACTCCCTTTCTCTTGGAGCATTTCCCAGCCTGAGGTCTGAGTAGAATCGAAGAATCACTTCCTCCCTTTACGATGCTGAAAATGCACTTTCTCAGCCTCCTGAGCAGCTAGGATGTGGACAAGTGACAGAGGCGCCATCAATCATGTGTACCTGTTCGGGACCTGGACCAGAGAACTAAGGACACAGAGGAGCAGGCCCTGTCTGGATCGTGTCCTGGTCAGGAGAGCCACAGCCAGGTTCCAACAGCAGAAGTGGTTCCAGTGTCAGCAGCCAACGAGCTCTGGTGTCAGAAGTGACATCTCCTTGGGACCAGATTGAGGCATGACTTCGGACACAGCTCCTGGCTCTGCAGCCTGGGGAGTCCATGACTGCTCAATGCCCCGAATACAATCCCTTTCTGCTTACATTAGCCAGAGTTGGTGTCTGTTGCTGAAAGTAAGAATCTTGACTGAGACGTGGGTCCTATTATTAACCTTGCTTACAGATATTAATACTGAGACTAGAGATGTTAAGTAACTTGCCTAAGGTCTATCAGCTAACAGATTCAAAGAGACATGCCTTACTTCAGAGCTGTTGTCCTTATGTCTGCCTCAAAGTGCCCTTGGGGTATTTGGTATCACCAGGGGCTCTTCAGACCCACAGTATTGCCAGAGGGTGCAGGGCACTAGGATGGGTGCCCTCAATGCATGCTGGACCTTGTACTTTAGAGAAAGTAAGTCAACATTTTTGAGGCCCTTAATGTACTTGATCTACTTAAACTCCTATCAGTACCTTGAGGGGTAGGCATTCTTATTAACATTTGACAGAAGAAATCAAGAGTAAGGGACAGATTGTTTCTTGCCTAAGGCCTCACACTCAGTTCCCTGTGACTCCAGGACTGAATATCTCCCTCCCTGTTGCCTGTTCATGAGTCCTAGAACCTTACTAGCCTATAAATTATGGCCTTTTTATCTCTCTGCTTAATCTCATAATAATGTGAGAAATAAGGATGTAATCAATGAAGGTTTTTTGGCTAGAGATAGTTTCTTTTGTCCTGACTTAATATTCTTGATCCATATTTAAAGCCATTTGATAAAACTGTCCCATTTTCAAAGTGGAAAGATTTTCCTACTGTCTAACAATTCATTTTCTGTGTGTAGTGTGAGACAAGATTCCAATTATATCTCTTTTTTCCGCGTAAAAAGCCAGTTGTCCAGCATCACTGAACGAAGAGCTGATTCTTTCCCCACTGTGTGAAGAGTCCCTGCTCTTGTACACCCGTTCCCATGGAAGTTACATGCCCATCTCTGGATAGTCAAGGCTATCCCTTTTATCCTCCCACTTGTATATTTACATTTTCATTTTTGTTCAGTTCTAAGTATTTCATAATTTTTGTTTGATTTCAACCATGAGTTATTTCATTTTTTTTTTATTTCCCGAATGTCTGGATTTGCAGTTTGTTTAAATTTGTTATTGAAATGTCCAAACATCGCAATTTATTATTGTGTAAGCCACTTTTTGATTTCGATTCCTAATTGTATCACACTGAGGCGTGATAGTGCTTCATGGGGCATGGTGCCACTCCATCCATCACAGAGGTTACGAGGGATGTGCAGCTAATAAGCCCTCAAAATGGGGCTAGTTCAGATTGAGAGGCGCTGCGCTCCTAAGACTTAATGTGAAAAAGAAATAGTATTTGGACATGTTAGGTAAGATAAGATATATTATTAAAATTCATCTCGTTTGCTTCTTTTCACTTTTTAACATGTGGCTACTAGAAACACTGAAATTACCTACATGGCTTCCGTTCTATTTTTACTGCACAGCCCTGATATTAATTGTTTGAAATGTTGGACGCTTGCTTTGAGGCTTAGTGTTTGGTCAACTTTCGTAAAATAGTTGGGTGTACTTGAAAGGAATGCAGATCTGTTGGTGGTTACCGGGCTCTCTATATGTTCATTGGATCAAGCTTGTTAATTGAATTGTTTGTCTATCCTATACCTCCCTAATTGTTTTGCCTCCTTTGTCTGTCAGATGCTAAGAGAGGTGTGTTAAAGCCTACACACTAGCAGTGTGCATTTATTAATTTCGTCTTGCAATTCTGTACATTTTTGTCTCCCACATTTTGAGGCTGTATTGTTACACGCACGTGCTATGCTTTGAGTGTGAGGGTTGTTGTATCTTTGGGGTGATTTTTTCTTCTACCTTTGTATGTCTTTCTTTTCTTTCAGAGGGTATTCAAAACGCCAACATGCAATGTTAACATGAGTTCTTCTCCTGACTTAACAAGAAAATGGGAAATGTCAAGATCACTGAAGCTATAGTCACAACCTTCTATGACACAGGATGCAATTTAAAGTAAGCAAAACAATTCCCTATAACAAACAATCCAACACGTGTAGTTCCCTAAAACAAACATCCATGTTACAAGTCACCAGTCCTTGAAAATACTAGAAAAAATGCTAACACAGGAAAGTTTTTTGCATTTCTTAATAAACTGAGTGAGAACAATCAGTTTTATAATCTTATTTATCTAAATGAGGACTAAAGGCTAACCTAGTACTCTGCATCCTTGGAGGTTCTATTGGAACTGTCTTCTCATTCTCCTGTTGTTGTGCATTAACTGCTACTGAAATGTGTCTAGTTTTGAACTATAATCATAACAAGTATTCTTTTAAAATTATACAAAACTTGCCCCGGACTGTGTGTCTCAGATCGTTGCGTGTCATCCTGCAAATCTAAAGGTCACCAGTTCAATTCTCAGTCAGAGCACATGCCTGGGTTGTGGATTCAGCCCCCAGTTGGGACACATGCAATGAAGTTATCCAGGGATTATAATAATTTAGTTCCGCACCTCCATTTTTTCTATTCCGTTATTTCTAGAACTTGTGTGTATGCTGGACTTTTGCTTTCCATTTTGCATGCTTCTTAAACTCAACTTTGTATTTTCCATATAATCTCTGTGCTGTTTTCTAAGTAATTTCCTCAAATCTATTTCCTGATTCATCAATGTTTTCTTTAGAAGTGGATGAGCTGCTTTTAATGCAGCTGTTAAATTTTTAATTTCAGTGCCTATATTCTTATTTCTAGAAGTTTTATTTGGTTTTGTTCAAAATCTTTTAATTTCACCACATTCTATTATTTCATTATGGTTTCTATTCCTTTATTTCTTTAACTATTTTAGAGTACATTTAACTACAGTTCTATTAACATTTTCAAGCTCTAATTATTTCATTAGTTATGTCTGCTGACTCTCATTTATTGTGGATTATTTCCTCATTGCTTTATGATTCTTTAGAAGGGACTTATCATTAGTAGGGAATCCTACTTTTGAAGGGAATCATTTTTGAAGGGAATCCAGTGTACCCTAGATTATGGAAGTATCTTTATAAAGCAGTTTACTTCTGTTGGTTGCCCTTAGACCAGC
>VMDR010004245.1:0-62230 GCA_007922815.1 Macrotus californicus
GCTCACATGATCAGGGTAGATGATCATCTAACTTCCAAGTATTGTTTTCTTCAGTGCTTTAGATTTCTAAACAAATAATTCACATAATAATTGCAAAGTCATATTTTTATTAAAGCAGTCTTTCTTATGAATATGCAATAAAGTACTTTGATAGCTTATTTATATACTGAGCCACTGAAATATTTTTTTTCAAAAATGTAGGCTTTTATTAATTCTGAAAACTTTTCCTTTATTGGTGTAATAGAGTGAGCTCTAATAGAATAACATGTAATGAAGCACTAATGCTATTTCGTATCAGAAGAAAGAACTAATGAATCTCAATTAATACCTTAGAATTTCTGGTGCTGGCTATAGAGTTTCCAAAGCTATTGATTTTTCTGAGTCACTGTTAGGCTCTATCACTGCAGAAAGTTGAGAAGCATGGAAATTTCTGGTTTTCTGTACAATTCAAAACGGCAGGTACCTTGCTACTGTAAGCAAGAACCTGTTAGTACATGATTATTTTAACCCATATAGTGTCAGCAGGTTTATCTGTTCTTCATGGCCTTGCTTACAGCCATTTCCTTCAAAAATTCCTCTCTGATATCCTAAGTCAAAAGTTATATTCCTTAGCTCTTAATTCTTATTTCATTTTATTCTTTTTTATATAGTTCTATTTCTTAAAGATCTTTTTATTATGTTCATGTGTGTGTTTTATATATCAGTGCAATACATTCTTTCATGGAATATTCATTTTTGTATCCCTCACATGGCTACTATACTGCTTTTTATGTTCTTGGCCTCAACAATTATTTTCATGTTTATAATAAAAACTACTGCAAAAAAAAATAAAACAATAAAAATTCCTCAAACAGGCTTCCCTCAGGAGGCTTTGATGCGGTGGCTTAACAATATTCCAAAATACTCCTTTGATCTCTGCTCTGCTCTGCTTTCTTTGCTTCATCCTAAGCTGATTCCCCAAGATAGTTCGCATCAGCTCCTGAAGTTATGTGCTTCAATGCTCTTGTTTGGCAAGGAATAGGGCGTATATTTGTGTCAACATTTATAGTCAGATTCCCGAGATTCACCGTGATGAGTCTGACTTGGGTTATCCTGCCCGCTATTGGGTACGGCTTGTGCTGATTGGCTTGGTCAAGGTCTATATCCCATCTACAGTTGGGGGTGGAGTCAACTTTTCTGGAACCATTTGGATCCCCTGAGAAGCACTAGAAGGCTACAGGGAAAGGGGTGAGTATAGATACTGGGGAGATAATAAAGAAATATTTTCTATATTAATGCAAAATATGTCATCAACATATCCAATGATAATAAAAGCAAGTGATAATAATAATGGAGTAAAAGACATTCTACATAAAAATATTTGACAAATTAAAGAATAAGGCATTAGTATCCATAAAGAAAAATGGGCAAAGTATAGATGGTAGAAAAATATTATAACTGACCATGTGAAAAGACATATAATTTCATTAGTAATAAAAAAAGTTATGTCATACTGCTTTTTGCTTAATCAATTGACTAAGTATTACGTAAGGAGGAGGGCTGTCCCAAATTACCCTGTGTGCTTGTTTGGCTTTATGGGCTGAACCCCCTGCTTTGCCCCAAGATTCACAGGTTGCAGCCCTCACCCCCAATGCTACTGTATTTGGTGTTGAGGCCTTTAAGGAGATAATTAAGGTTAAATGAGGTCATAAGAGTGAGAACTTAATCCAATAGGATTGGTGTCCTTATAAGAAGAGGAAGAGACACCAGGAGCGCACATGCACGGAGACAGGCCCCGTGAGGACACGGTGAGAAGGAAGCCAAGGAGAGAGGCCTCAGGAGAAACAAAACCTGCCAACACCTTGATCTTGGACTCTAGCCTCCAGAACTGTGGGGAGTACCTTTCTGTTGTTTGCACCGCCGAGGCTGTGGCAGCCCTAGCAGACTAAGGTACCTGGGTTGCGTGGGCCAGGGACTAACTAGAACTCAGGCCCTTGCCCTTCTGTCAGCTGGAGAGGCAGTGCCCAAGCTCAGCTTCTCAGGGAAACTGGGCTTCCTCCCCCTGCCAAGGAAGGGACCAAACTGAAACATCTGTGGGGCACCAAAGTCTCCAGGTGCTGGGCAGCTGGCCTTCCAACACAATTCCTGTAGATAGCTGGTTTGGGGGACAAAACCAGACGGCTCAGCATCCTGATAAGGCTGCTTGCTCATGCTTGTCATACAAGAAGGGACAGAGCATGGGTCCGGCAGGGCCTGGCATGTGTGTTCATGGTTGGGCCCCTGTCCTGCTGATCCTGGCTTTGAAACTTGCTTCTTTATCCTGTTAGGCCCGTTTCTTAGCCCATGCCACGTGATGTGAAATTTCACCCAAACCCTGGTGCACTGCATGGCAACACTAGCTGCTGTGCTAGACAAACCACCAAATCATGTTCAAGGGAACATCTCACTCCAAAGACAGATGGAAAAATCATAGACTCACTGATGATCAAGTGCAGGACAGTCTCATCTTGTCTGTCAGCCTAAAGCTGGTTACTACCTCTTGCAGGAGCAATGTAGGATGTGTCTAAAGACTCTTCGGTATAGCAATAAAAAAATGGGAATATACTTATTAAATAGTGAATTCATTGCTATGCATGAAGATACCAGGGAAATTTAACAAAAATACTTAGTTTTGATCAGAAACATTTTGACTGTCACACTGGAGTTAAAAACAAATGCGTAATATTCTATTTTTCTTCCACTGGAGACTCTGTACCTCTGTTGTTATAGGTAATCTAGGGAAGGAATCCGGAGAACAACAGAAAAACTGTCACTTCTGATCACGATTTCAGTGGCAATCTTTAAAATACACCTCTGCGCCCACCACCCTGCTTTGAGGATTGAAAAAGGGCAACGCGGACAAGTAATGTCGGTCTGAATTCTGAGGCCATCTTGTGGCCACTTAGAAAAGTTTCCAATTTCTGACACCAGCTCTGTCTGTGTTGCTCCACTGCGCCCCCTCGCGCTGAGGCGTGGCCTTGAAAATGAAGCTGCTAAACAGGGTGAGGACCTTTGGTATTTCCTGAATTAAATCTTCTGGAAGACGTCCAAGATCCAACTGCCAAGTCCAAATTCCATCGTATGTGGGCTGGCGAGTGTTGTAGAAGGAGGTCACGCTGTGTGGTTACTGCGTGTGCACACGTCCTGTCACCTGTTCACAGGCCGACTCGTCTATTAATCACCTTGTGGAAGTGGAAAGTTTGAAAACATAAGATTCTGCTGGAAACGTAATAATGGGGTACTGGCAGGAAAGCAGGGCCAAGGCTGGAAGGACAGCACACACACACACACACAGAGAAACATCTTTCTGGACTCTTCCTAGTCGCAGTCCTTTGTGCGTTATGTATATAGTCCGTTCCCAGAACACGTCAGCCCTCGTGTGGGTGAAAGAGAAATATTATTAAAATGTAAAGGACAAGGTGACCTGTATTTTCTAAGAATCTCTCTTTCCTTGGACAAAGCTCTAGACAAAGATGAAAATTACTAGAATTATGACTTGTGTTGTGATGAGCAAATTTATCTTGGCCCAGCAATGACTTGCAAATACTTAGAACATTTCCTTGACCATTTTATCTCTCTATGCTGAACTCACACTTTCTACTTGAGTCTCCATTCCCAATTAGCTTTATAAATGTAACCTTTTTTCCAGTCACTCTAAAGTGCGTCAGGTAGAATTTTCCTTTCCAATTCTCAAGTTCCCTTGTTTTCCTGTTTTTTTTTTTTCCTTCTCTTCTATATCAAAGTGTACAATTTCCTTATAGATTAGAGGAACAAAAACAAAAAGCATACTTTGAGCAAAAAGTGTTCTTCCCTTTTCTCAGTCACTTAAACTTTCTTGGGCTACTTTTTTTTTTTTGGTTGGAGTATCACATGCTGGCACAAATAACTGCGTGAACTGCGACCCAACGCAGGCCTGTTCTTCGGCTACTTTGAGCTTGTGCTGGGAGATCAAAGGAACTGGAAGAAAAAGCAAAGACCAAAGAGTAGAGCGATGCATGTAAATCTGTCTGAAGAACATTATGCAAACTTCAGAACGCTGCACTGTAACATTAACAGCCTGTGCTTGTCCGGCGATTTCCAGTTTCTACAGCGCTTTTCTGTCCATTAGCTCAGGACCACCTGGAAGAGAAGGGCAGGACAGGCATTTTCGTTTTCTTGTTTCAAAGGAGAGCACAGACTCGGAAAGACTAAGTGCAAATAGGTAGCACGTGGCAACCCACCCTGTGAGAAGGGTAACTGGTATTTGAACCTGGGTCAGCTGACTTCAAGTCCTAGCCTCTTTCTGCTTCACCACAAATTCCACTGGCTTCGGTTAGCCCTGGAAAAGTATCCTGTGTTCACATACCTTCAGCTAGTAAAACTGAAGGCTGGTTGATCTTGCATCCCTGGGCCCCCTCCAGCCCCACACCCTCTGTCTGCATACTGCAAATGTTTTTTCCATGGAACGAGTCCAGATGGGGAACTGTGTTGGAACTAGTCTGAGTTAAATACCAAACTCTGTTTGTAATTTCTGCTTAGGCTATGACGTTTAAAGGTGTGACAATGTAACACAAAGGATGACAATTGTGAGTCCATTTGTCATCCCTTCTTGGCAATGGGGAAGGGGGTGGCAGGTCAAGGGAAGTTAGGACTCTCCAGTCCCAGCTGGGCCCAGCTGCCAGAGCCTAAGCTGAATAGATAGTCAGAGAAGACCCAGCAAAGAGCTCTGTGAGTCGCTTTTCAGTGGTTCCACCTGGGATGGGATTTTCTCATGGGTCTGGCAAGAGCCATGCTGGATTTAAAGTGAAATTGAGCTGTGGGCTCTGGGGACAGCACAGGAAATTACAAATGACAGCTGCTGGTCTCAATAGCCACATCTGGTCAAGAGGGCCCATCCCGGGGCCTCTGTTATGCGTGGAATGGGGATACATCGGCATCCAGTTCTGAGCCCCTGGGGAAAGTTGTTTCACAGCAGAGTGGAGACTTAGGAGGTTTGTTCTATTTGTTTATTAGCCTTGTGATCTTGACCCAGGCATTCGGCTTCTCCAAGCCAGGGTTTGCCAATCTGTAGGAGAGTAATTAGAGAATAACCTACAGGAGAGTAATAATACCTGCCCCTCAGATGTGTGTGTGTGTGTGTGTGTGTGTGTGTGTGTGTGTGTGTGAAAAGCATTTTGTAAATTGTGAAATGTTCTAGAAATGCAGAGTTTGTTATTATTTTCATTATGTACAGCTTTAAGTTTCTTCCAGGAAAAGGGAATAGAGAAGCATAGGAAATAACTGGGAGTACTGAGGAGAAGAAGAAGGAATAGTGATAACACAATTAAAATCCGTTTTTAAGTGTTTGTAGGCACCTGCAACCATGCTAAGAACTATAAAAATAACATTACTGAGGTATAATTGTCAATCCCAGGCTGTTGCATGGAATGATGCTGGTATGCAGAGGGGTGGAGCTGGGCATAAAGGCGGAGCAAGAAGTAACATCCAGGGAGCACCTATGTCGTGCGAGGCGGTGTTGAAAATGCTGTTATCTCCTTATGCTGCCTTCACATGAAGTATACACCAACTTCATTTTAGAGAGGAGGAAACTGGGACTCAGAGACTTGGAGTAACTTGCTCAAGGCCATATGGTTAGTAAATGATGGAGCTGTGGCTCTGAAGCACATCCTCAGATGCCGACAGACGAATGAATCAAGAACAAACTAGGTAATTCGCAGGACATGTTATCGAAAGAGATGAGGGTCGAGAAACAAAAGGGCAGCCCTGGCGGCCAGGGTGACCGGCACATCCCTGTTGCTCATGACTTTCTACATTTTAGCCCCCAAAGTCCTGTGTTCCAGGCCTTTGATCTGGGGCGTCCTCAGCCCCAGGCAAACTGGGACAGTTGGTCACTCCACTAGCTGATAGCTAGTAGCTGGCTTACTTGCTACCAGTTGGGGTGCTGTGTTTCCTTGGTAAATACAAGCAATTTCATGACTGTCAACATCAGATGAGGACTTTCACGAATGTGATAGGACAAAACCAAAACAAGACCACTCCATAATTATGCCTGAACCAAGGCAGACCCTGTGCACCCACAAAAATGACTGAACACCCTCGTCTTCTGGTTAACAGGAGTGACAACTGCTTCTTCCAGGACACCGCTAGCCTCACTTCTTTCTTCCTGCCTACCAGATAAAAATTAAGATAATTAGTAAATTTCCCTACTTTCTGACAGCTCCAATGCACTCCTTGAGCTCTCTCCCAAATCAACTAAGGCAGACTCAACTCCTAGAACAAGCCCTTCCTGATACCCTGGTTCTGAGACCCTTCCTGGATCCTCATGGTGTGAGGTGTCCCCATAGCACAGAGCAGCCTCAACTCTGTTTGACCTCAGGTGCATTCTTGGATGGTCTTTGACCAGAGGGCATTGATGGGGTTTACACAAGGGCAGTGTGTGAGAGGGGCCATCTTTCATAAGTGGTTTCATAATTTCCTCTCTGTGGGCCATTTCTAAAGCTAGACCAGATGCTCCTTCAAAGCAGAATTGGTTACTAAACATGGTAACTAGCATTTACTGAGGACTTCCACTTGCTAGACCCCGAGCTAGGCTCTCTCCATGGATTGACTCATTCAAGGCTTGCCTGTGCTTTCTGAAGCAGTGCTATAATTCTCACTTTACAGATGCCCACGTGGAGGCTGAGTGGAAATGCATAAGCTGCCCAGAGTTGGTGAGTGGCAGAGCCAGGGCTCAGCACCATTGAGTTGGACCCTAGGGCCCTGCTGGCACCTACAGAACCTTTAGTGTTTGGAGGAATAAATCAACAACCAACTTGGGTTCAAACAAGTCACAAAAGGTCTTGGAATAATGGTAATCCTGAGGTCTCCTGCCCTGAGCCACACACTGTTTTGAACACTGTCTGTGTGTTAACTTACTTGACCCTCCATCCCATTAGCTCCATTATGACCTCGATCTTACAGATGAGGAAACTGAGGCCCAAAGAAGTACATAAAGCATTTATGTAGAGCTGTAAAATGAATAAAACGCTTTTACAGTCGCACTCTCTAAGCCCCGTGACACTGCAGTTTGTGAACTGAGACTTCATCGATCACAAGGTGCCTGATTATTTTATGTGTCATCACGAAAATGTTGCCAGTGAGGATTTATGAGCAGCCCTTGTTTGTGTCAAGTTTTCAGAGATTTTAAATGCAAAGAAGATGTGCATTTTAGAACTGATGAAATGGAGTAGGTATTATTTATCCGGAGAAGCAGAACCTGAGGCTCAGAAATTAGTATAATTCTCCAGGTCACAAAAATGGCAAAAAAAAGACTTGAATCCAGGTCCACAAAATGTGCTCTTTCTTTGGTGCTATTCTGAACATTATGAGAATCTTGGGCCCTGGAATTTAAAGGAGAGCTTATTGTCTAGGGCTTCTGCGCTGGGCGTTGCTGAGACAGAAGGTTTTTGGAGCTAGGGAACAGTTTTTGTGAAGTTCACATCAGATCTTGAGGGCGGACAAGTACTTCATCTAAATGCAAGGTGAGCTTTTCTTCTCTGTTTTCAACTTGGGTAAGACATTAGGTTTCTGTGGGTCCTGTGGCCAAAGAGCTTCCATGCATGAGCTCACCACACCTGGGAGACACTCTCATTTCTACGTCTCCCTGCAGAGATTCTCTGTGGAATGAACTCTCCCTCCCTCCCTTCCTCCCTCCCTCCCTGTGCTTTAGGTTTGAGACTGTCAGCTTGCTTTTGGCTGTCTTGGGTCAGAGGTCTTGCAAGGGGTCCTACTCTATTTTTGGTATTGGACAGTTGACAGCTCATAAGCCTCATCTCTTTCTCTCCCCGTCTGCCCACAGGTGGGCAAGCTGATAAGAAAGCCAGGGTGCTCCCTCCTTCAGTTCGAGTGGGAGATTCAAAGCACACAAGCCCCTGCCAGCGTGTGGAAAGCCTCTCTCTGGCCCCACCCTCTGTCCACAATGCATAATCCCAACCTGCTCCTTTCCTTGTGTTCTCAAGCTGCTCTGGACCTGACTGGGTCACCTGCCCTGTTCTCTCCAGCAAACTCAATTAGGTAAATAATAAGCCTTTTCATAGCCTTTTGGTGTATGTGTGGCATCATCAGTCTTGTCTGCAAAGCACATTTTGAGTGTGTATGTCGGGGGCATTCCCCTCTCGGAACAACTCAGCTGAAGGACACGGCATCTAAAAGTTTAAACATTTATTTTATTATATTTTTAGATTTTATTTATTTATTTTTAGAGAGGAGGGAAGGGAGGGAGAAAGAGAGGTAGAGAAACATTAATTGGTTGCTTCTTGAATGTGTCCCAACTGGGGACTGAACCTGCAACACAGGCATGTGCCCCAACCGGGAATTGAACCCATGATTCCTGGAATTGCTTTGCAGAACAGTGCCCAACCAACTGAACCACACCAGTCAGGGCTAAACATTTTTTAACAGAAAAAAATAATAATCATTTGTACCTAGCTACTCTTTTATAATGAAGAGAGTCCGTGCTCTGTGGATACCTTTCAACAGCGTTTTGCTAGGATGGCTGGCAGTGAGGGATGGCTACGGGCCATTCAGACACCGTCCAGGCCAGGACATGCAAAGTGAGGGCAGGTGAGGGAAGACGGTCCATATTCTCAGTCAAAACGCTCAAGACTAAAAGAATCTGGATAGTTTGTGGAGCGAATGAGAGATGGAATGGATACATCAGACAGAAAAAGAAAAGAGAGCCAAATAGACCAGTGAGCTAGAGGGAGAGAGAATATAAATTTGAAGGAAAAATAGAGAAGGAAATTAGAAATAAAAAGAATGAAAGACCAGCACTAACCAATCGCCAGAGAGGCCTGGCACATTAAGAAACGGGAGGAGAAATAGAAAAGGCATAATGGGAAAAGGAGGAGGCAGTAAATATCGATGAGATAAACTGTAATATGAGCAAATAATAATCCCATCGTGTGCAGGCTTTTAACCGAGAGCCACAGACTCTAACTGCATTAGGGTTAAAGTGCACCCACGTCTGGGAGGAGGTGTGAACAAGGAAAGCTAGGTGCTGTTTGGACACAATCCACAAAGTCATCACAAAGCCTAACGGTGCTGTTCCTAGGACCAAAACATTAATCACCATTTCCGATGATGTTGAAACCGTAATGAGCAAACCCATACCAATGCTCTCCAGATCAATTTTAAGCTGTTATAAGAGGTATGGAGAGAAATCGATGGCATGTTGTTTTCCAGATTCTGAGCCGACATTCCAAGCAGCACAGTGTGAAGACATAAAGACAGTGCCCTTTTAAAGGTCAATAGTGATTTTTGTTACAATCTTTGATTTATCATGCAGCCAGGAAGATTTATTCCAGGCTGGGATGTAATATAAGAGTTTGCTCTACAAGGGGAAAAACAAAGCAGAAAAAAAATTAGTGGTTTTAAGGGTCTTCCCCCTACCATTCCCTGTACTTTTTGTCCTTTGAGCTCTAAAGCTAGGCATCCAAAAAGACCAAATCTTCCAACATTTATATTTGAGTTTTTCGCCAAGCAAAAAATTCTCCTTCATTGCTCCACAGAAGCTCTCTCTGCTCCAAGTAGCCTGAGAGATGTGGAAAAAATACTTCTTAGAGTTTCTTCTTCTGGGCATCCTGAAGAAGTCTTCTTAGAGAGAGGGGGAGGGAGGGAGAAAGAGAGGGAGAGAAACATCAATTTGTGAGAGACACATGGTTGCTTTTCATCCCCAGCTGGGGACCTGGCCCACAGCCCAGGCATGTGCCCTGAACTGGGAATTGAATCAGTGACCTTTCAGTTCACAGGCTAGCACTCTATCCACTGAGCCACACCAGCCAAGGTGAAGAAGTATTCTTAAACAATGATCAGGGTCTCTTCCTTGCTCTCCACCTGCCTTCCTCTATCTGGCTTTGCCAGCCTGAGAGTCCTGCTTCTGGAGAATTCCTAAGGCCCTTTAAGCCATCCAGGAAAAGAATGATTTCAAAACAGAGGATCTCAAATATTTTAGAAATGGCTGTCTTCTGTGGCTTCTGCTGACAAGGGCAAGATCTTACCTGCACTGGCAGCTCAATCGCTGGAGTGCTTTGGGCCAAATCAGAGCAAACTGGCTGGAGGCCCTGTGACCAAAGCTGGATGGACGAAAGGTGATAGAAAGTATTATTTTGTAGTTTTTTTTTAAATTGATTTCTGGCCAGTAGTAGTGCTGTGGGTCCCCAAGCTGATGGAAAATGATTACATTAAGTAGATTGCCCAGACCTCTGGTTATTTTGTTGACTTGGGAATGATGCTATCTGCTATCTCTTCTAATCATTAACTTTGACTTGGTGGGCTTAGCACATGTGATCAAAATCAGAATCTTTATAGAATGAATCTGAAAATCTGTGTATTTGGAGTTAAGGCTAGATGGCTGTGGGAGAGAGGATAATGCCTCTCCACTCCTGTCGTTTTCCTCCCCCGGAGAGACTGGAAACTCTTAGTTCATTGGCCTCCTTATTTCCTTCTTCACTCTGTCACCGGGAGGTGGAGAGATGCCTGTCATCAGTGCCTGCGGGGCCTAAACCCTTTGCCCTTGGGGATGAATTGTCCATAGGGAACCTGTGTTCTCTGCCCTTCTCTGCCATAATTTTTCTTTTTTGTTTTCTTTTATTTCCCTAATTTTTAAAAGTTGTGGTAAAATAATAGAACAAAATCGATCATCTTAACCATTTTTAATTGTACGAAGGTGTGTATGTCCAGAAAGTATCCAGCCATATACTATGAAAAATAGAGGCATTTATTGAAGAAGATACAAGAAACATTTTACATAGGACAATGACACCTCAGTCCCCTTCAAAGTAGGCACCTTGGGACTTCACATTGTTTTCCCAACTACAGCACCATGTTCCTTCTGCTCTGGTAGCAGAAGCCACAGAACGAATTTTTCCACAACTCGTTTCATGCCAAGGTCCTGCATCAAAATCTCAGACACAGTAGCTTTTTGAATCCCCAGATCAGCTTCTAGTTCTCTGACTGTCATCCACGAACCTTTGTTGAGGCAGCCCATACACATTCAACATTGTCAGGTGCTCTGCTTGTTGCAGGCCTTCCAGAACGTGGATCACTTTCAATAGATTCTCAACCATCTTTGAAGCATCTGTGATACAATTTTATTTATGCTGCAGTCATTGCATTGTTCCCAAAAGCCTTCTGAATCATCCAAATAGTTTTTGCAGAAGAAGGTTCAAGCTTAACGCAAAATCTGATACAGAGTCATTGCTCTACTTGCTCAGTCATTTTGCATGTGATGGCCACACAGTTCACATGCTCACTCAACGGCATCTACTGTTCCCACTGACTGGTACATCGTTCACACGTGTGCATTCTAGTCCACTCTCCTTGGCTGCCAGATCACATCGTTCTCATTATACTAACCATTCTCATTATATCAGCAATGGCTGGACTTTTTGTGGACGGGCTTCGTATAGTTCAGTGGCATTAAATACATTCATGACGTTGTGCAACCATCCTCACCATCCATCTCCAGAGTCCTTTTAATCTTGTAAAACTGAAAGTCTGTCCCCATTAAATAATAACTCCCATCACTCCTTTCCCCAGCCCCCCGTAACCACCATCATACTTTCTATCTTTCTGCCTTTGACTATTCAAGATACCTCATGTAAGTGAAATCATACAGTATTTGTCTTTTTTTTTTGTGGCAGCTTAGTTCCCTTAGAATAGTGTCCTCCAAGTTCATCCATGTTGTAGCACACGCCAGAGTTTTTTCAGGGAAGCTCACAACCCCCAAGCAGAGACTACCCACAAATTAGGGGTTGACTTTATATGATTCTGAGGTTTAATACCATGGGGTCAATTGCCAACTTCTTTGAATTTAGCTTGCTTGTTAATAAAAGTAAAATTTTGGTTCTCTAACTGCCAACTCTTTTTTTTTCTCAATTCTCAACTGGTTCAGAAAGAAGAAAAGATTGCTATTTATTGGGCCCCCTTTCAGCCCCAACAAGTTTGGAATTATGATTTTATTTAACCATTGTGAAAATTTAATACAAACAGCTGATAGAATGTGGATATTTTTAAAGATAATTTGTTCCACATGTTTTGGCTTCACTCATTTCCTGAACAAATGGGTTTTGAACACCTACTGTGTGTCAGGAACTGTGCCTCAGCAACAAGCAAGACAGACTTTGTCCCCAGTCCCTGCCATCAAGAACTCCTAGTGGAAAAAAATAGCAATAACAAGAGGAAATTGTTATAAATTGTGATTATTCCTAGGCTGGAAATAAACAAAGGGCAAGAAAGAATAAGAGAGACTTTTGATAGAATGGATTTGATAAAAGGGAGAGCTCCCCCTTGCATGTTCCACCATTAATTGGAGTTGCTCGTGATGTTTCAATGGAGACAAAACCAGTGGTCTGTAAACTTGATATACGGTATTACAATTTTTAGCCTCTCCATGATTCACTAGACTTATTTTTTATCGCCATGCATTCATTTATTCAGTCAATGCACATTTTATGCCATGAAACCTAATATAGTATATAGGATATAAGGATTCTTGCTGCCCCCAGGAGTAACCTGCCTCGTTGAGAGAGCCAGTGACATAAGCAAGTAGTTGAAGAATGGCGAGATAAGCTGCGGGGAGATCATGAGCACAGAGTAGGGAGTGATAGGGAAGCTGGGGAATTTCAGGCTGAGTGGCCACCAGCATCTGCAGAGGCACTGAAGCAACAAAAACCTGGCTTGTTTTACAGTTCTGCAGGAGTGATGTGTGTGGAGGGGACCGTGTGGCCAAGGTACCAGGGTTCCAGAGAAGTCGGAGCATGTCCAGCATTCCTTAGACCCCATCGCCTCCTTTGCCTTCAAACCGTCCTTAAACCTTAGCTTAATTATTGTTCTCATTTTATGTATGTACAGGTGTATGTGTTTTTTAAATTAACATGATTTCTTTTTATTTTTAAGAGATACTAAACAATAAAAACTATTCTGGACATTTGTCTAACTTCTATTATAGCCGTTTTAAAGGCAGATGAATCAAACCTTAGGAGGATCAAAGGATTTGCCCAGGTCCTGTGCTTTGTAAGGAGCAGAACCAGGTCAGAATGACCACGAACACAAAGTGGATTTTGTTAGTGTTTTGACTTATAATCCATGGAAAGTCAGGGTTAAGGTAGCTTTAAAAAAATATCTATCCCACAAAGAATACTTGCCTGTTCTGTGTAAAATTTCTACTTAATCCCGAGAAAGGTCTATAAAAATCTCAGAAGAATTTAATGGTTGTTGTGGATCATCCATGCCCACTAATAAAATTATAATTTGGAGGAGGGGGCAGTTCTCCACTTAGTTCTCAGGTGAAACATGGAAGTTTAAGAGTGAGAAAGGGACTGAGCTTTAAAAACAAGGAAGAAAGTCTGTCTCATTATTATTTTGTTTGGCCTGAGCACAAACAACTTCTTGCTCAAGCCCCTGTCATGTACAGTAAGAAGCTGTTTTCTGAAATAGCCACAGCAACGTCTAGTGAGTTGGTGTTGGTATGTATTTAAGAGGATAATTAGAGTAAAGGAGGGGTTTAAAAGTGACTTATGCTCTATCTCCACTAATTATTTTTAATAAGGAGTGATCGCGATGCAGAGTGCTACTTTCCCCCTTCCCTTTGAGTGTCCAAAGCAAAAGCAGTGCTGTGTGTGTGCTGAGGCATATCAAAGCCTGGCTGAACCTTCCTTAGCAGGTCTGGGGGTTTGATGTTAGTTCAAAGCAAACCTCCAATCCCAAAGACTTTTACATTCCTTTCTGCAAGATAAATGAAATGCAAAAAGCTAATGTAAACCTCTCTATACCTGTGCCTGTGAGCGATACGACCAAATTGTTTCTCTCCAAAGTGTCCTTTGGAAATGTGTGTGTGTGTTTTGGTGTGCATAGCATATATTTATATGACATCTAAAATGAGATTCAATCTTGAGAAGAGGGACCAAGAGTCCTGGGGCTACTATTGAAGGCGGTTGTGGTCACCTTTCCTGTGGTGGCTCAGAGCGGGGCACTGTGGGATGATGAACGCATGAATGCTATGTAAGAATTTATTCCCCACACTGAGGTTTTCTGTAGCACACATGTAAGCATGTCACTCTCTCTTCCATGAATGAATAAAGGAAACATTCTTCATTTGACCTATACTTCTCACAGAATCTGGCTCCTTCCTCCCTTTTCAGCCCCATCTGGGGCCGTCTTTATTCTTGTGTTACTACCATGCAACCTTTCCATGACTATTCCCTTTTTCACGGAATAGTCTTTCACGGAGTGTACTTTCCTCCCTTCTTTGCGTTGGATAACTCCTGTTACCATTGACGTCTCAGCTATCAACACTGCTTTAGGCAAACCTTCGGTTATGCGCACATCTGATATTGTGACATAACAAGAAATGTAGATTTTGTCTTTGTCCCCAGTCCCTGGCACAGAGCTCCTAAAACCCTTGGAGTTTCTGAGTGGTCAAGCCAAGAAGAGTCTTTTGTGGTGCCATTGCTGTTGCTGTAGTTTTGCAGTTATTTGTGTGATCAGATAATTAGTATCAGTCTCCCCCATGAGACTATACTTTCCATGAGAGCTGAAACTGAGTCTCGTTTTGCTCACTATTACATCTCCTGTGCCAAACACAGTAACATTGTAGTTACTTAATGAATGTTTCTTGCATGAATGAGGAAAAGAATAATAAAGTCAGTGGGTTCCAGGAAAAGTTGGTTAGAAGCAGTGTGGCATGGTGGAAAGAGCACTGGGCTGGAGTCAAAGGCTCAGACCTTTACATTTATTAAGTCAGTGAACCAATTATTTATTTTATCTCCTATGACTTAAGGTCAGAGAATGCTCAGAATGGTGAGAAGAATAAGACACCACCCTTGACCTTGAGAACTTCAGTCTACATAGGGAAACAAACATGTAAATTGTTCCTTAAAATACATTGCAGTAGGCACCATAATGGAAGTATTCTTGTCTTTGCACATGTGTGTACATGTGTGTGCATAAGCAGTAGCCTTAACCTTGACTCAGGGAGTGAGTTCAAGCATCATAGAGGAGGTCCTTTTTACTTGGGACTTAAAAGACAATAGGACCTTGTTTTCTGACTCTGGGTAAATCATTCATCTTCATTCATTCCACAAATAATTTTGAGAACCAATCAACAGAGACTGTAACTTAACTTCCCTAAGACTCAGATTTTTCATCTATAGAAGTGGTGGTGATACAAATTTCCCTGCCTACCTCAGAGGCTCATAATGTTTGGTAATCTAGAAGTTATTATTGATCATCTTATCCATTTGCACCACTGTCTCTGCTCATCCCCATTCTTTTAGCCAGAAATATTTCCCCCACCAAAATGTCTCCTTCCAGATTCTGTCAGTCACTTTTTGGACCTCCTAGAGCATGTACTACAAACATGCCACATCACAGTATTTGTCCCCATGTGACGGTCTCCTTCCTTGCATTGGAAAGTCCTTTGAAACAGAAGCTAGTTTTTACTTCTCTTTGTATTCCTAGTTCCTATAACATCATTTAACACATAGTAAGTCCTCAATAAATTTTCAACCACTAAATGAGTATAAGTGATGCACATTGCCCATCAGGCTGGCTGGGAAAAGAGATAGATTTGATACAGAATAAAAATATTGGAGACTCAATCTGTTTTACAATGGTCCACATGAATCATAATATATATATATATATATATATATATATATATATATATATATATATATATATATTTACAATACTTTTATCTTTGGAATTTGTATAACACTTATTGAAATTCACTGAAAATTGCAATATACCTTCTTAGAAACTTTTACTGGTCAACATTTTCAAGGTGGCATTTGAAACCAAGATTACATTTGAATGCTAAACTTGATGAGTATCATTCAATTCCAGTTATACCACAAAAGGAGACCAACACAGTGATTTGCTGTGAGTGATGTGTTCAATAGAGACCTTACTTCTTTCAGGCCTGTTTTTATTTCTTTCTTATCCTGGGCTTATGGGTCATTTATTTTATCCCCCAAAGGTTCAATCTGGTGCTTGTTTTAGACTACTTTGATAGGATTTTAAATGTCATGGCTCTGTGTAGGAGGAGGTGGTTCAAGGTTAATGAGAACCTAGACCACAGTGAGTGTAAATATGGCCCTTTAGATTGACAGCCATGGGTGGCAGAGACTGAAGATACCTGTGTACAAACAGTGGATGCAGTTTGACCTTTACCTGGGGAAGGAAATGAGCTGACTCATTCTCAGCCAGGTGGGACTCTTCTGTGAATAAAGTTTCAGGAAGATCAATTTGAGAGCTAAGAGGGACTTTGAGGGCATCTCCCATGTATACATGTATATATATGTGTGTATGTGTATGCATGTGCACCTGTATGTATGTGAGTGTATGTGTGTTACCCATCCACATTCCCTTCTATGCTTAAGGCAGTGGATTTGCAGAGACATACCTGCTATGGAATGAATGTTTGTGTCCCTCCCCAAGTTCATATGTTGAAGGCCTAACCCCCCAATGTGATGGTATTTAGAGGTAGGGACTTTGGGAGGTAACCAGAGTTACCTGAAGTCAAGAGGGTGGAGCCCTTCTGGTGGGATTAGTGCTCTCTCTCCCATGGAAACATGTGAGGATACAGCAAGAAAGTGACCATCTGCAAATGAAGAAGCAGGCTTTGACCAGATAGACACCGAATCAGAGGTCACTTTGATCTTGGCCTTCTCAGCCTCAAGAACCGTGAGAAAGTAAATGCCTGTTGTTGAAGCCACCAGTTGATGGTGTTTTGCTTTAGCAGTTGGAGCTGATGAAGACAATACTCAAGGGGTTTGTGAAGCCCATGGACATGTGCAATATATAGTGTGCATCTGGGTTACTTCCACTCTCTTCTCAAAATAGTTCCCCGAATGGCTCACTTCTCCCTCAGTCTTCATTTTCTGTTGAGGAGAAGGACAGAAGAGTCAGAGTGTGTTCCTCAAGAGCTTCCTGGGCTTCTTTCTCATTTGAATCTACCTTCCACAGAGGTGAGGTCAAGATCACAGGTGTACAGCCTATGCCGTTGCACAGGGCCCTGTGCTCAGAAGGGCCCTGCACTCAGTTTAACGTTCTGCTCTTGCAATTTTGAAATTCTTAACAATTTTTGAACCAAGGGCCTTTGGATTTTTATTTTGCACTGGTCCTTGCAAATTTTGTAGCTGCTTCTGGAAAGAAGGCATGTTCTCAGCTTTCCCTTAAGAGAAAGAAGGCATGTTCTGCCCTTGCTAGAGGAGGCCTGTGGTTTTGGCGGGTAAATTTCAGTTTAGCAGGGATGTTTTTAGGAAGATCATTTGGCCACAGAGCCAAGGCTTGCTGTCCAACCAGCCTCACTGGCAGGTTAAGCTGTGTGAGAGGCAATGTCGTGTGGTGGTTATGAGTGTGGGCCCTGGCACTGGTGCCAGGCACAAATCCTGGCTGCCATTTACTGGTGACATGACCATAGGCAAATGGTTCAACCTCATGGCCCCCAGTTTCCTGTTGTGTAGTACTATTAAAAACTAAGTACTTATGGTTCCCAGACCACAGTATTATTAATAATTGCGACTATATTTTGAGCTTTATGACTCCTCTACCTTTTTTCTCTCTCAACGGTAATTCAGAAGGGGAAACAGGGCATTATTTATTGATTCTCTAAAACCTACATCTCAGAAAAGGTTAAGAACCACTGATACCACATTTTTGAAAAAGGATCTTTTTCTGCTCTCTAAGAACTTGTAAATTCATAGTCTGAAAACTGACTCTACCATGTAATATGGGATAAGAGCTTTACAGAGTTAAAAACAAAATTCTCTAGATCAGCTGGTGACAGATGCACCCCTCTCACTTTTAAAAGAAGGCTCTTTTATCATCGTCTTTGTAATATCCTCCAAAGCACCATAAATGGGTATTTTTCTTCCCCTAGACAATAGCCATAAGCACATATCTGAGAAGATGATGTGTTTATAAGAAATTTGGTTTCCAACTCAATAAATCAGGTCCAGTACAGTAACTGGGTAGAGCTGTGAGCCCATGACTGGCTTAATGATTCTCCAGTATCACCTTGATCGTTCTCTGAACTCCGAAGGGCGATGGTTAGTTATTCTTTCACACCACCTCTGACTGCAAGAAGCTTATGGAGTAGTGAGGCAACCAGAATGTAGGTGGCCAGTGACTATGCAGGGTGCACAAGGGATTAGAGGGAGGGTGGTACTCAGTTTGGGCTGATATAAGAAATTACTGCAGACTGGGTAGCTTACACAGCAATTTATTTCTTTTAAACAATTTTTTTCTTTTTCAATTACAGTTGACATACAGTATTATAGTGGTTTCAGGTTTACAACTCACTGATTAGACATATATATAACTTACAAAGTGATCACCCTAATAAACCTAGTTCCCACCTGGCACCATACATATTTACTATAGTATTGTTGACTGTATTCCTTATGCTGTACTTTATATCCCCATGACTATTGGAACTACCAATCTGTGCTTCTTAATCCCTTCTTTTTTTTCATCCATCCCCCAAGTTCCCTCCCCCTGGCAACTGTCAAAATGTTTTCTGAATCTATGAGTCTGTTTCTGTTTTGTTTGTTCATTTCTTTTGTTCTTTAGATTCTGCATGTAAGTGAAATCATATGGTATTTGTCTTTCTCTGTCTGACTTATTTTACTCAGCACGATACCCTCTAGGTCCCTCCATGTTGTTGAAAATGGCAAGATTTCATTCCTTTTTATGGCTGAGTAAGATTCCATTGTATGTAAATATCACTTCTTTGTTCATTCGTCTATTGATGGGCACTTAGGTTGCTTCCATATCTTGTCTATTATAAACAATGCTGCAATGAACATAGGGTGCATATGTCTTTTTGAATTATTGTTTTGGTTTTCTTTGGATAAATACCCCAAAGTGGAATTACTGGGTCCTTCTTGTCTCTTATTGTAGCTTTTGTTTTAAAGTCTATTTTGTCTGGTGCAAGTATTGGTACCCCAGCTTTTCCCAAATTGGTACCCCATTTTCATGAGGTATCTTTTTCTATCCCTTTACTTTGAGTCTGTGTGTATCTTTCAATCTGAAATGAGTCTCTTGTAGACAGCATATGTAAGGGTCTTGTTTTGTTATTCATTCAACCACCCTATGCCTTTTGATTGGAACATTTAATCCATTTGTATTTACAGTAATTGTTGTTAGATATGTATTTATTGCCATTTTATTATTCATATTTTTTGTTTTTTTCTTATTTTTATTCCTAAAGATCATTTAACATTCCTTATAATGCTGGTTTGGTGGTAATGAACTCCTTTAGCTTTTCCTTGTCTGAGAAGCTCTTCATCTATAGCTTTGACTTAAAATGATAGCTTTGCTGGGTAGAGTAATCTTGGTTGTAGGTCCCTGATTTTTATTACTCTGAATATTTTGTATCAATCCCTTCTGGCCTGCAAAGTTTCTGTTGAGAAATCAGCGATAGTCTTGTGGGAGTTTCCTTATAGGTAACTAACTGTCTTTCTCTTGTTTTTAAGATTCTCTCTTTGTCTTTAATCCTTAGCATTTTAGTTATAATGTGTGTTGGTATCGGTCTCTTTGGGTTCATCTTGCTTGGGAATCTCTGTACTTCCTGGACTTGTATGTCAGAAAGTTAGGGAAATTTTCTGACATTATTTTTTCAGATAGGTTCTCAATTCTTTGCTCTCTCTCTTCTCCTTCTGGTACCCCTATGATGCAAATGTTGGTATGCTTGATGTTGTCCCAGAGGCCCTTTAAACTATCTTCATTTTTTTTCCTTTTTTACTGTTCTGATTGGGTGTTTTCCGCTTCCTCAATTTCTAAATTGCTGATTTGACCCTCTGCTTCATCTACTCTACTGTTGATTCCTTCTAGAATAGTATTCACTTCAGTTATTGTATTCTTCATTTTTGACTCGTGCTTTTTAATGTTTCCTATTTCAATTTTTGTTTTCTTTCTCTTTGTTGAAGTTTTCACTGAGTTGATCTATTTTTCCTCTAAGTCTATTGAGAATCCTTATAACCAGTGTATAAATTCTGCATCTGGTAAATTGCTTGTCTCCATTTTATTTTGTTCTTTTTCTGGAATTTTGTCCTATTCCTTCATTTGGGACATGCTTTGGTTTGTCTTCTCATTTCTGCTCACCCTATGTGTTTGTTTCTATGTACTAGGTAGAACTGGCAAGTTTCTAGGCCTTGATCAAGTGGCCTTATGAAGTAGGTGTCCTGTGGGGCCCAGTGGAACAGCTTCCCTGGTCACCTGAGCTGGGTGCTCCAGGTGTGTACCCCATGTGGTCTGTGTGCACCCTCCTGTTGTAGTTTAGCCTTGATTGCTGTTGGCACATCAATGGGAGGGATTGACTCTCAGGCCTATTGGATGTGAGGATTGGCAGAGACTGCGATGGAGAATGTGCTATGCAGGGGCCAACCCCAGGAAGCAGAGTTCGCTTCAGCAGGGCTCTGGTGCCTGCTAAGTCCACCCCTGAGTGTGTCACTCTGGAGGTGATTGAGTGATCTGAAGCTGTCCACCAGATGTGTTGGCTCTGGGGTCTCCCAGACAGGGCAAGTTCAGCCACTACGTGTGCCCTGCCTGGGGCCACCCAGAGTGAGCTACAAAGTGATCTGCAGATGGTTGCTACTTGTGCTGGGCTTGGAGGTTCCCAGGAGAGACCAAGCTGTGGCCTGAGATCAGGGTGCCAGCATGGTTGGGCTCTGGTGAGGACCCTATTCTGGTTTACAGATAGCTGTCTTCTTACTCTGTCCTCATAGCTGTGTCCTAACTAATTCTCTGGTCCCTAAGATCACTTCATTCATGAAGGCTCCACCCTGCTGACCTAATAGTGTATCAAAGTTTCTACCTCCACGTACTATTGCACTGGAATTAGGGTTTCAATACATGAATTTTTTGGGGACGCAAACATTTAGTCCACTGCACAGGGAGGGTGCTTTGGCTCATCCAAGGGGCCACCTGGAAGAGCTTCACAGAGGTGTTTAGTTGTAAAGTCTTCTGAAATAAGAGTAGAGGTTTTATGATAGACAGAGGTGTGTGTATGTGTGATTGTATGTGTGTGTGATTTTGTGTGTGATAGATCTTTTAAGAATATAAGATAAACGTAAGTGTATTAATATAGCCTGCTCTCATGGTGGCAGTTGCTTCAATTTTGGACTCATTGGTGCTGTAAATGAAAATCTTAATTTACAAACTCTTCCCAATAAATAGTCTTGCTCCTTCTTTCTCCCCAGAATGGCTTTATGTTTCTTTAAAAACCGTCCTCATTTGTAATTCGTACCTAATTTTTAACAAAATTTCTCTCTGGGAGTTCATCAATGATAAACAGTTTTCTAGATGACCCAGATGGGATAAAGTTTGGAAGGGCTTGTTCTGAGGGTAGCTTGCCATGTGAGAAGTAGGAAGGAAGGACATCTTAGCAGAGACCCCATGTACCCACGGGACATGGAGCAGCCTGGCCTTGCAGGGGGCGCCTTCCATGCTGGGCCCTGCAGTGAGAGGCTGCTCATAGCCTTGGAGGAAAATGTTTGCTTCCATGGACAGACAGTCAGGAGACAAAGACGAACCACCATAAAATAAGTCCCAGATCAGAGATCAGGACAACACCTCTTTTGAAACCGTGTGTCTGGGAGTGAAATGTGGTGGGGGCCCTATCGTGCCCACCTGTAGGAAGCTTTCTGGATGTGAAGCCAGGGTCAGCTTGTGGAAAAGACCTGAAAGTGTGTCTGTGCTGCGGTGGGTTTTTAGTGTGACTCTGGGTAGGCTCGCCACACCCAGCCAGCATGCCCCATCTTCCTGTCAGTCCCACATGAGATGCTTGTGAACTCTGAGGAACTTTAGGTATTATTCCACATCATTATGTATTTATGTCACATGATAGAGTGTGTTCTGTAGCTACCTAAATGCAGAAAGAAACTAGACCAGATCAAACAAAAACAAAGTCAAGGAAAGAGTGGGGGATCTTTCTGAAGCTGTTGTAACAAAAATGTCATAGACTGGGGAGCTTTAATGACAGTTATTTATTTCTCACAGTTCTGGAGGCTGGGAAGTCCAAGATCAAGGTGCCATTTGATTGGGTTCCTGGTGAGGACCTTCCTTCTAGTTTGGGGACAAATGCCTTCTGGTTCTGTCCTCTCCTGGGAGGGGTGGGGTGGGTGCTCTCATTTTTCTTCTCCACCCTTATGACTTAATTACCTCTCACAGGCCCTATCTTCCAGTGTCATCACATTAGGGAACCGTGTTTTAACCCATGAATTTTGGGGGGACACTGACATTCGGTCCACAGCATGAGGAATCACAGAGATTGTGCCTGTCATGCCCCTAGGGCCTCAGAGCCTTGGGATAATAGCAGACATTCCATTCAGGAGGCCACTGGCCTGTGTTGAAACAGACAGAAGAAATGGTTTCTGTTGAAATTCCTTTTTAAAAATCTTTATTATATATTTTTTCCATTACCATTTAGGCTCCTTGTACCCCATCCCCCTAGCAATCACCACAGTTGTCCATGTTTGTGAGTCCTTTTTCCTTTTTGCTCAATCCCTCCCTACTTTACCCGTCCCCCCACTAGCTGTTGTCTGCTCTCCATGAGTCTGTCTCTGTTTTGCTCATTAGTTCAGGTTGTTCATGAGATTCTACATACGAGTGAGATCACATGGTGTTTGTCTTTCTCTGACTGGTTTCTATTGCAGTATGCACCGACGCTGCAGTACGGATGATGGCCTCCCTCCTTCCCTGCCTTCCTTCCCTCATTCCCTACTTCCCTCCCTCTCCCTTATCTGTTATGTGATAGTTACAGTGCTGAGCATGTGAGGTCAAAAGCCTCCTCTGAGAGTTCACAGTCCAAAGGGGACAGGAACTCCTAAACTCATCCATACTGCACGATGCAGAGTAGGGTGTATGAGGTGTAGTTGGACATCAAAGAAAGGGCTTCTATGACTGATGGTGGCTGTTAGGAGACTGTCATCTTCATTCTGGACTATTTATTAAGTGTTTGAGCTTATATTTTGTTTGTCTATGAAAATTTGCTTCTGTACTTATTTACTGAATATTTGTAGAGTGTCAGAAACCGGATTTATATGGTAGTCTTGGTAGACCACATCTGATCACCATTTAAGCTGAGACACACACTATAGCTTGACTTTCTGAGATCTTTTCTGATTAAACTCTCTACGTGTTCTTTTTTGTTTTTCTACTTTTTCTTGATGTAAGTTGCAGGGAGGATGTTACTTTTTGGTCTAAAATATACAACACCTTTATTGGGTTCAGGAGTAGGTCATCAAACCCTGGTCATTGTTTCAATATGACCCTGTCCATTCTATGCTCATTCACTTCACTTCGCTTCACCTCAATTTAGTTCAATTCAATTCAATTTAGTTCAAAACATTTATGAACATTTGTTAGGTGCTGGACTTCGTCTTTGTACTTCCTTGTCTTGACAATTTTCCTGGAGCCACTAGGTGGCAGTGTGTCCCACAAAATGTTCATTTCGTGGGGCTGGTGCCTGGTTCCTCCCCCAATTCTAAGGCTCACAGATTGTTGCTCCTCACTTGGATTTGTTTAATGCACACTTCCAAATTGAACCGACAGCTTGTATTATAGCTGTGCCTGTGCACTATATGTGCTTAATTATACTGTGGAATTAAATTCAAAAGGGTGAGAAAATGGTTACATGTATACATTTCCAAAGCCTGCCCTGGTTCACAGCTTTTTCCTGGGGCTCAGGCAGGGATGATGAAACTGCAGGGAAAGCCTCAAACCCAGCGGCAAGAGGCATCTACTGGGGCAAAGGCAACTGTGCAAATTTTGCTTTCTGGGTCCCAGACAGTCACGCCTGGGAGGTCGCTTTGCTGCCTATCTGCCGCCCCAGGTTCAGCTGTCCAGCCTCTGTGCTCTTTCTCTGTCCCCAGCTGGGCTGCCTCATGAGAGCTGGCCTTCAGGGGTCTAGCACCCTACCCCACATCCCCTCTCCTTGTCCCAGAATCATCTACTTACTCCTATACATCCACTGAGCTCTGCAAGCTTTTCTTTACTATGTGGACTATCAGTGACTTCAGAAGGACATTTATTAGACAGGGCTTTAATATCCAGGGATGTCTCTAATGGTGTAATTCCAGCAACTGAAAAGGTCAATGGAAACAATCACCAGAATCAAAAGGCCTCACGGTTATCTTCATAGCATCCCCAGCAATTAGGTGGCCCATTGATGTTGAATACTACCAGTGATGGGGATCTCACTACTTCACAAGCAGATCCTTTCCTTTGTGGTAGTTTTTTAAAAATTTTAATTGTTCAGTTACAGTTGTCCCCATCTTTCTCCCATTATTCTCCCCTGCCCTGCCCAGCCCTCCTCTCTCATATTCAATCCTCTGCCCATGTTGTCCTTGTCCATGAGTCCCTTATACATGTTCCTTGACTTGACCCTTCCCCTTCTTTCCCCTGTTATCCCCCTCCCCCATCCTTCTGGTCACTGTCAGTTTGTCCTTTCTGTTAGTTTTAATGATTAAACAATTTCTCATTGTCTTTGAGCTGAAATCTGGCCTCCTATAGCTTTCAACTAGTGGTCTTCATTCTCTCCTCTAGGATCATGTAGGTAAGACTTGTGCATCTTGTTAAACTGCACATTTTGGTCTGGTGGATTTGAGGTAGGGCCAGAGATTCCGCATCTCTAACAAGCTCCCGGTCATGCTGTCCCTGCAGGTTCAAAAACCACACTGTGAGTAGTCTCAAGGGAGTAGAGGAAAAACATTAGGCTGTGAAGTTACCCCTGGCCTCATACTAGCTCTGAGACCTTGGAAAAGTTACTTGAGTTCCAACCTGTAAAATGAGTATAATAAAGCCTAAATAAATAATGCTAATCCATTTATTCTTTTTGGGCAAAACAAACTAAATTTATCTTAGTAAATACTTCAGTGGTCCTGGGTAGGAAGTAGTGACTTCCTTTTCCAAGTGCTTTTAATACACCCCTTTCCTTTATGATCATATTAGATAATTGTGGCTTGGCTTGACATAAAAATCATGGAATCCGCTCTCTTTTGAAGAACTAGAATGACCCACACTTGTCTCCAGTCATTTGTCAATAAGAGTAAGAACCACCCCCATCCACTCCTTACTTCAACTTTGAAAGCTTCTTTTGGTACTCATTGCTTTTATTTACAAATAATTGGCTAAATATTTTTTCTTATTTTTAAAATTGGGAAAATGTTCTCTTTATTTGATTAGAATTCTAGTACTTTTAATTTTTTCTATTAGTATTTTATATAACCAATTTAGTCCACTCAGCACTCAGTCTTGGCCTTACTTTGACTGTGGTGAGGTTGCTGGGCCAGTTAGGGGGCTTGATTGCAGTTTGAAGGTTTCAAGCAACGGGTGTAGAAAAAACATCAGGAACACCCAGATACCTATTATTTCTCTTTGGGTTTATCTTCCTAATCTTATTCTTGTTCTTCTCTCGTTACTTCCTTAGAACAACTGTGACCCTGAAAAGGTATTTGTCAATCTGTGCATTATTTTTTTACCTATGTATGCATGTATTCCTACATGATATACAGCATTGCTATGTTTTAAAGCTCGATGTAAATGGCATAGTACTTTATTTAGCTTTTTGCACCTGCTCTGTTAACTCAAGATTTGTTTTTGAGATTTACCCGTGTCAATGCATGTGACTCTGCCTGTAGGACGGATGTGTGGCACTTCATTGCATGGCTGCGGCACTCTATACCAATCCCCTTTCCTACTGATAAACAAAATTGTGTTTTTATTCATCTTTTGCCACTATAAACAATTTTGGAGGCATGACTCCATTATTTTTTTGATTTCCAATGTCTAGAAGTCGAAAGCCATCATAATTCCTGGACCGTTGATGAAAACCCTCCTTTTCCCCAAAGCTCTCCAGATCTCCTCTTTGTCCCAACCTTCTCAGTTTCCACCGAGCTGCGTCATGTCGCACTACTGGGCACCCAGAGGGTGCCCGCAGCAGACTTCGGTCCTGCGGTTCCGGGAAGTGTTCTCGTTTCATGCCTCTGGCAGTTCTTTCTCTCTGTTTCCTCTGTGCTGAGTTTCTGGAACTCCCGTTGGTTATGGGGTGGATTCCCTCAATCAATCCCCCTAGCATTCTTATCAACGTTTTCCCAGTTTTTGTCTCTGTATCTTTTTTGTTTTGTTTTCTATGAGATGTTTTGACTTGATTGTCCAAAGTCCTTTTTAAGTCTTTTTTTTAATCTGCTTTCTTTTTTCAGCCCTAACAACTCTTTCTTGTTCTTTAATAAATTCCCTTTTATAGCACCCTATGTTATGTGTACAAATTGCTCCGGGGATCTATTTTTGAGACTTTTCCCTCTTTGCCATATTTTCTGTTGTCTCTAGGTGTTTTTTGTTTTGTTTTGTTTTGTTTTTGCTTTGCTTTATTCACGTGCAATCTCTGCTCATATTTATCATGGCTCCTTGTCTGTTTGTCCACATATAAGAGGTGGGTACTGAGGGCTGGTTTGAAGCTCTGAGTGCACGGGCTGGCTTGTTGATGGGGGAGGGACTTTATGGAGGGTGACTGCAGCACAGGATAACCTTTTTTTATTTTTTTATGGGATGTCCTCAAAGTCAAAATATCTAGGCCTTTCCTCTAGGACCATTTCCGATTTGGTCTGGATGGGACCTAACGGTGGGTCTCTGTAGCATCAGGTTTCTGTGGTGTTAACTTACTGATGCTTCTCAAGAAACAAACTGCCTTAGGCCTCAGTTTCCTTGTCTATAGCCGGATGGAACTGCATTAGGTGTGACTCAAAGGACTCCTTCCATTCTATGGTTTTATAATATGATTCTGGGTAGAGATTAGTTAAGAGATGGAAGCACATTAGAGGGAATCAACTGTACTCAAATATAAAAACCCTTTGAAGCTGTCAGGAGATGGCTCCTAAAAATCTAATAAAAGATTGAACTCACCAGGGACATGACTCAGTGGGAGATAATGAGAAATAAACTTGGGAGGGAGGACTCAAGGACCGATAATATTTAGTGGCAATGCCGTAATTAATTTTGCCCATGTCCTTGGGATGTTGAAGTCACTGGGTTCTGCAGCCTACCTCTCACCGCTGAACTGCACACGTAAGCTGGACATTGCTGATTGAATGGAGCATTATAGATCCAGAGAGAAGGAGGCAGTATCTATTAGATTTTAATTTATAATAACCCATCCTAGAACGTGGGCCTTAGGCTGACAGATCCCCACACAAAGGTCAACATCTTGGAGGATTTCTAAAATTATATTCTTGTTTACTCTTTGAATGAAGCTGTGTTCTTCCCCCTGGGGCTGCATGACGTTGAAGGACTCACAAGAGGAGGTAGGAGAAACATTGCTTGGAGATTTCACATTCCTGCACAGGAGTTGGCTAGGATCTGAGGTGCGTGTATTCAAATTAAAAGCGAGTCTTAGTTTAAACTCCCTTTGCTTACTTAGTCTGCAAACTCCTGCAAAATCGGAGCCCGTGTCTCCACTTGTTTCACGTGCCACTCATGCAATGCGTGCAGTTGGTGTTTATGACACGTCGGAGTAAACGAATGTATTGAGATGCAAACATGCCCTAGAAATCCGCTTCCTTCTCATCCACCTCCAACTCATGTTGAAATCCATAGGTCACCGTTCAGGTTCAGCATGTTCTAAACAGGCTGAGCATTGGTACTGGGGCTTGTTGAAAAAATAAAGATACATTCAGCTCCATTTGATGGAATTCCAATGCCACAAAATACCTTGAGGAATAATATCAGAGCCAATACTCCTTACTTCAGCAGCCTGGTTTGTCCTACAGTCACCTCCGTGTCATGTGGCCTGCGCAGAAATATAGCTAACCTGTCAGAATGGTATTTACACAGAGTGCGGGAGAGAGCGATAACGGAGGAGACATTTAGGGGAGATTTCCTGGATTTATGATATTGATTTTTGTTCTTTGTATGAGGAAGAAATTAACGTCCCTCCTCCTGGAAATATGTTCTCTGTAATGAGCCTGGTTAACTTCATGAAATACAGCTTACCATGCTAGTGCTTGCCGAGAAGGGGGACTGGGCTGGGTTCAGAGAGGGCAGGACATCTCACCCACAGACGGGGCTCTGGTAAAGTGCAGACCAGGCAAGAGGAAGCTTGTCATGGCTCTGGTTTTGGGAAAGCTGATAAAAGACAAGCTTTAGTTGGGGAAACCAGTTTAAGATAGAGTTGTGGAGGGAGAGGGCTCGAATAGTAGCACAGACTTGGGGGTGACTTCCTATGTTTGTGTTTTGAATAAAGCCATTCATTCATCTACTCATTCAAGAACATTACTGAGGGCTAGACTATCATCCTCAACACTAGGGAGGTAAGGAATTGCCTGTAGGGAGCTCAGAGACCGGAAGAGAAAGCCACCAAAACCAGCCTCATAGAGGTTGAGCACAGAGACTTGAACAATTTAGGAAATTCAGAATCTCCTCTGAGCACTATAAAACGGGGGACTTGGTTTTGGGAAAGCCTGTTGTCTCTGTATCATGTTTAGTTCTCCAGCACCCAGCACAGCATCTGGCTCAAACTTTGAAATTGGTCCTCCTAAAAATATGCCTTTCATCATTTTTTCCTTTCTTAGGGATCTAGTGACTTCCTAGGTTGCCTGATGAACACAAGAACAAAAGCTTATGCCTGATTTTTAAGGCTTCTTATAATTTAGCTTATCTTCTGTTCCAACTGCATGGACATAGCCCCTGAGGGGCACCTTTCGCGCCTGAGATTGTGCTCAGTCAGCTGGTGTCCTCTAACAGAATCTGCAGCTTGTTAAAATGTTGGCAGACAGCTGCTGCCCAGAGGAGCACCCCTGGCGTCCAACCCCAGGTGCGCCTTTGTCTGGGATCCATCCACTCGCTCACAACCCAGGCACCAAAGGGTTAATTTAATGCCTGGCAATTCAGGAACACCAGATCCAGCACCAAATACTCTGCTGGTCTGAGCCCAGCCTGCGCAGCTGGTGAAATATTTTGCATCCACCCACTCGGCACCCTTTCCACCCTCCATGCCTGCGATTTCTTGTCTTTGCCTGTTCGGATACAGGTCATTTTTCAAGACCCAACATGGCAAACTCTGCCTGTGCATTTAACAACTGTTTATCAAAGGTCTGAAATGGACACAATGGTACAAACAGGCATTGCTGGGCCCTCATGGAGCCTGATGCACAGAGTGGGGAGAGAGACATTTACCAAATAATCATCCAATGCAGCACTGGTTGTGTGATGTGGGCCATGCGGGGGCTGTGGTGGTTGGAGTTTGGGGCAGTGGGGTTTGTGGAAACTGCACCTGGGTACCTGACAGGGCCTCTGTATCCAGGTCCTGGACCTGATCCAGGTCTAGGGAAGGGATAAGGAGGCCAGGGCCAACTTCTCTGCAGTCTGGCTTTTGGGCTGAGGTCTGAAGTATGAGTGGATGTTAGCAAGGCTTAGAGGGGGGAGAGAGCATCACACAGTAAAAGTGGCATGTACAAAGGCCCTGGAGTAGAGGAAGTGTGTTTGAGAACCTGACAAGAGCCAATGTGGTGGCCTATAAGTCCCATTTCTTCTTTGAGAACTCCTCAGAATTACATCCTTATGTCCTCTTGTTGATTCATTAAGAGAGAGATTAGTGGCTTCGACAGGCTTTCGTTTAGGACCTATGAGGTGCTGTGGAAGGCAGTGGGAATGTAAAGCCTCCCGTAAACTCCTATAAACTCTCACAGTGCTGTTTAAAACTCCTCTGTTTTATGTAATGCTCAGCCCACTTTCAGGTGCTGTGCATTGCTTATCCTCCCTTCCCTGTACCTCCTCAGAAGCTATGTTACATTCTGAACAGATTGTTGGTCCTCTTTTTTAGGGTATCTCTAGATCCTGGAACAGAGACTGGCTCGTCATAGGTGCTCAGTACCTGTGTGTTGAATGAATACTTGCGTTGAATTAAAGCCTGATAAGACATGGTTGTGACTTTAAGGAGCTTATGTCTGGAACTGTTTTACATATTACTTTGCATTATTCTTTAATTGCTTCATGTGCAGAGGTCTCTCCCACTAGACTGTGACCTCTTAGAGAGCAGGACTGGTCAGTTAGGGGTCAGCTGTGCAGCCTTCGGTGAAAAACTTGTAAGAATAAAAGGATGGGATTCAAGCCAGAATCCAGCAGGGGATGGACAGAAGTTTGCAAAGTAGAATCCATCACAATAAAACAAAGTCCTTTGGAATTTCCAGGAGAAATTACTCTAACAGACAATGGTAATGATGATGATAGTAAGTTTTAACTCAATTTTCTCAGGGCTATGGTGCTTTTCCTGTGAATTCCTGACTTCACGTTAGAGTCCTGTACTTACTGGGATGAAAGAAGGTTTACAGCCTTCCAGGTAAGCACCATATATATGTTTTATTTTTGACATTTGAGAAGCAGGATAGACAGACCTCACCTCTGGCCACTTCCCACAGGAACTTCCTAGGTCACTGCCTGAACTCTCACCTACAGAGGTGACATGAAAAGCCAAAAAGCTGATGGTGTTATTATTACCTCTCAGCATGGTTTATTGCCTCCCTTAAAGAAAAAAATGGCCCGAGATGGGATCTTTCAGCGGGGGATCTGAAGAGGCTAGCCTCGACCCCTGGGGAGGGCTGGGGTCATTTTATATCACCGTGAGCCTGATGTAGAAAGTTCTTAGATGGAAATCTCATCAGGCACAGAATGAAATTCTATTTGGGGCTTTGCAGGTGTGGAC
Organism: Macrotus californicus; assembly: GCA_007922815.1. Classification (NCBI taxonomy): domain Eukaryota; kingdom Metazoa; phylum Chordata; class Mammalia; order Chiroptera; family Phyllostomidae; genus Macrotus; species Macrotus californicus. Next base: position 30,737 of record VMDR010004245.1, read on the forward strand.
TAACCCTCCAGTGACCTTACCCAGACTCACAAATCGGCTAGTTATGTGGTGGCGGGTGGGCCTTCTCTCCGGTGTTTCCGGCGATGGCTTGGAGGGAGAGAAGAAGGCATGGGACTTGGGAAGAAATGAGCCCAAAGGAGTCCCTGCCAATTATGGCACCTGTCAGTGTTCAGCAACAGATAAAATTAATTCAGAAACCCAAACAGTCTGCAGAAAACTGAACACAATTATCCAAGAAATTAAGTTATACCGTTGCCGTGACCTTTCATCAATCATTCAACCGTTAATGTTAATTTTGTGATCTAAAAATCATAGTTCTATTTGCATTTTAATGGCTGCTAAATGAGTGTCATCAGGAGGAAATAATGACTGGGTGGCCTTTTGCGACAAATCCTTCCCTCCTAATGGTGATGCTGAGAGCAAGGAACTGGTGCTGGGAAAAGGTTCTGTTTCGCCTTCCAGCAGATGTATGGATCTGCCCTTCTCAAGTGAAAAAACAAGCAATTCCCCACAAATGCCACCACCTGTTGTTATAAATAAATCCAAGCTGTAACATGGAACACAAGCTTAATGGCAAAATCATTCCAAAGCATCCTACCTTCCTCCTGCCAGCCCTTCGTGATAGCCTCTTAACAACTTGTTTCTCAGTCATCTACCTTTTTAAGTTTTCGACCAGCCATCGGGCTCCATCCCTCACCCAGAGAAATGGCCTGCGGATTTGTGGCTAAAAATAAAAAGTTACCAATCTCAGGGAGAACGCTCACACATTCGTTTGTGCAGTTTACGCAGCTGGAAACTGGCTACACGCCACTCCATACTTGGGGTTTCTTTTAAATCTTAATCCAGACTTCCAGTGGCATATTTCACAGCTAATGAACCAACCCTTTAAGGAGGAGCACAAGACCTAATTAAATCAGGGCGTCGTGAGGTTATCGGCAGGCTGTTTGTGATTTGGCAGAATCTTGCTTCTATGAGTAAGTATAGAAAAATTATAACGCATTAGAACAGGAATGTTGTGTTCTTTAATTATCCTCATCAATTTCCAAGTTCCTCTGGCCTGCAATGGACTGTACCACTCCATCTGTAAATATTGATCAGTTAGCCGGCCCAGGACACTATACTTACGTAAGTATTGTGTCCCTTACCTGAAACACAGCTTCTTTACTTTGGTCTCCTGGGAGAAGATTTGTGTGAATTATTTCCACTGATGAAAGAGGCCTTGAACTTCCACATTTGAAAAAGGAAAACCTTTAAAAATAAAGAACTTCAGAGATTTTTGAGTACAGAAAATTCAAAGAGGGAAAATATTAGAAATGAATGCTAACTTATTTTTTTCTTCCAAGGAAACGTGGAGGAGGGGAATATTCCTGCAAAGCCTGCAAAACTCCGTTCCATAAAAGATTTATTAGCAATGACAGAGGGAGATTGCCAAGTGGAACCCTGATAAATGCCTCACTTTTTTTTGCTGCTTTAAAATTATGGGTTCTGTCCATAAAGTACTGATTAATTCATATTCACTCAGTGACAGGCCCTCTTCCCTCCCCCCCCCCCCCCAAGCAAAGATTGTAAGCATTTTACTTCAACAAATAAAGAACTCTGGGTGGGATGCATACTAATTCATTTAGCTCTGGAACTCACACTACAATTTATGCAGCTGATCACTGCAAAGCAGGAAAGAATCTTTTCTTTTACTGTGACGAGGGCTGCCTACCTTTCAGCATTTCCTCCCCAAGGTATTATTAATCTCTAAACTTAACAAAATTGAAGACTTATCTAAGACCTTTTAAAACACAGTGGCATCACATGTAGCCACTCCCCAAAAGAGAAGTTTTATTTCTTTTCTAAAAGACTGGCTGTACCAATTGGAATCTGTTCTTGTTTAAAGAATCCACATACTGTAACTTGTATTTGTTCTAAATATTTTGGATTTCATTAAACTTTTTTTATTGTCACCCAAAGACATTTGTTCATTGCTGTTAGAGAGAGAGAGGGAGAGACAGAAACATTAATGTGAGAGACAAGCATCTATTGGTTGCCTCCCATCTGTGCCCTGACCTGGGAAGAAACCTGCATCCTAGGTATGCACCCTGATCAGAAATTGAAACTGCAACCTTTCCATTACGGGACGGGACGACTGAACGGTAACCAACTGAGTCACACCAGCCAGGGCAAATTGGTTGGATTTTAAACATAGTATTTATTTTGGAATACTGGGTGGTTCAGGCCAAAAAATTGCAAAGCACCTGCAGGGAAGAGAGTAAATGTCGGCGCGTAAGGGAGAGCCGGCAGTGGCTGCTGGCTCAGGGCTCACCTGACAGAAACACAAGACCACTGCAGTGAGGTGGCCAGGACTGTCCTGCCTCAGGAGGGCTGACAAATCACTTTCACGCACTTCTTGGCAAGTCAGCAAGTATTTTTCAATTTTAATTAATTTTTCAATGGTTAGAGTAATATGCTCCCACTTAGAATATTAGAAAAGTGCTAGCAGAAGAATTACGTCACAAGCTAGCACCGTTCTAGACACTGTCCTGGATGAGAAACGAGCAGGTCACCAAAGTTCCCTTCATTCCGGGTCGTAACTCTGGACTGTAACTTCCAGGAGGGCAGGAATCAGATCCGTCTTGTTCACGTGGCCTAATGCTTGGCAAATGGCAGACGCTCACTGTATATTTGTTGTCACCAATTAGTAGAAATTCTGTATGTTCAAATTCGCTTTTGGGATTATTTTGATTGAGAAACCTGAATATTGGGTTGGCCACAAAGTGTGTTTAGTTTTTGGTGCGAGCTAAAAGATACTTTTTTTTTTTCATTTTCACCCAAAACTTTATTGATTTGGATATTTTGAGTATGTTGGCTGTCTTCCGCACAGTATAATGTTGATTATTCTAAATGATTGCCTCAGTTTGATCGCTGTCAACTTCAAGAGGTCTACCCGACCGTGGAGCATCGTCCAGTGAGAAATCTCCAGCATGAAACTTTGCAATCCACTTTTGACACGTTTGATCAGCCATAGCACCTTCTCCCTTCACTGCACAAATCTTTGGGTTTCATTTGTGTTTTTACCTTTCTTGAAATAGTAAAGCATAATATGCCAAAATGTTGCATATTTTCTGCCATCTTCAATATTAAAATGGCTGCACAAAAATTCAGCAATTTTGATAAGATTTAAAAAAATTTTTTTCACTTATTTATTTATTCATAGAGAGAGGGAAAGGGAGAGAGGAAGAGAGGGAGAGAAGCATCAATTGGCTGCCTCCTGCACACACCCAACCAGAGACTTGGCCGGCAACCCAGGCATGAGCCCTGACCAGGAACCAAACTGGCGACCTTTAGGTTCTTGGGCCAGTGCTTAATCCACTGAACCACATCAGCCAAGGCTTGATAAGTTTTTAAAAATTCATGATGATATAACAGCTGTCACAATACAATCTAACAAAATTGTTTCAGATGAAGCTAAAGACACGTTAAATGCTACTACTGCCATCTCATGGAAAAAAACAGACACATTTTTTTGTGAACCCAGTATATTGGCGTAAGCAGCTATGTGGCTTTTGAGTAATTTCTAGGCAGTTTTGTTAAGTGTCTAGTTTAGTAGGTAGAGAATGACCAGATGTCAAGTTGTAGTGAAGAGGGAGAATGCCACTTCCCATCAAAAATGATACTGACTTATTGAATGCTTCTGTGTGCCAGTTATGGAACCAAGCCTATTATGTACCTCTTTCAACTCCACAGTGACTCAGGGAAGTATGCATTTTCCTCCCCATTTTATAACTTGATTTGGAAAGCATTAGTATTGTTCAGGACCTCATAGCTAGAAAGTGGCAGACCCGGAACTTGAATTCTCCTTTGTGTGAATCCAGCACCATGTGTGTACTCACCGTGCTTTATGGTCTGGAGTCAGGGTCAGCCAAAACGTGGCCAAATATAGGAGCACATCCAGGCCTGGTATATAGGGATGTTTAGAAGATCCATCACAAGGAGCTAGTCTAGAAGAAGAATGTGTGAGATCTACTGAGGATCCAAGATCTGGAAAATAATGTTGGCCTGAGACTCTCACGGCTTTAAAGAGGCTGAGTTCTGATCAGGTTGGCGGTGAGCATTGAGAAGGCCGGGGAACAGAGGTCTGGGAGCTGATGACTGCCACTGAGGGACGGGAAACACAGGCATTGAAGGCCAGGGCATAAGATCCTGTGTCCAGCTACTGAAGAGCTGGGGACTTTGCATTGAAAATTTGAGATGCAAAATGGGGTCAGTCATGACTGATTCCATAAGGCACCCTGGTGACAAGAAAGATCACTTTATTTGTCTTATTTGGGGACAAAAATGAGTACCAGTGCCTGGATTCGAACCAAAAGGAAATATGGCTAACTCAGTTACCAGGACTGGGAGGTGGGATTCTGAAGATGTGATTCACTATCGCGTGTTTTCCCACGTTGGGAAATAGTTACTCCTGATATAGGAAACTGAGGTTCACTTCTGCCAAAATTAATTTGTGTGTTGCACATTTCAAGCGTTCCCCTTTAATAACGATGAGTGTTACTAACTACTGCACATCTAGTATGTGTCAGGCACAGTGCATAGCGCTTTACTTGTATTTTATTTAGTCTTCACAACCACTTTGGGTGGTAAGCACTGTTGTTGTCATTTTCTTTTGACAAATAAGTGAAGACTTGGAAGGGTTAAATCATTTGTGCGAGGTCACGTATGTAGGAAGTGTGGAGCGCACGTCTCAATGTAGCAGGACAGGTGGACACATCATTAAAATACTGAAATTTTCCTATTCCAGCCGGTAAGGAGTCATTATGAGCCCCTCTGAATGTCTCCCCACCCAGGAGATCGCCCCCCCCCACCCCCAGATCACCCAGTGATCAGCCAAATAAAGAGGGGTTAGGACAGCAGGGTTCTTCCTTCGAATTCACGTCTGCTCTCATTGGTCAGTCGCTCTGCTGAGCCAGGTGCACATGTTTTGCTTATCATCTGTGGGTGGAGGTAGCTTTCCTGACATACATCCACTGGGCAGGGAAGGGCCCAATAAGCCTAACCCTTCTAGAAGAGAGCATGTGAGTCAGCGTGAGGAGGCTTCAGGTTTATAAGCTGTTCCTGGTGTTCCTTCACCAACAGTTGCTTCAGGGAGGGGCTGATAGGCTTTCCTGTCATTACCCTAACTTTTCTCAGCTGTTTGGATTTTGGCATTTTTTGTAAAGATGCTGGGCCTGTTAAAACCCACTTATACTTCCTGCCATTGCTTTCAGTGGGCCAGGTGGAGAAATATGGAGGGCAGGTATTGAACTTCAAGAATGTTGAATTATTTCAGTGCAGTTTAATGAAAAGACTGGAACCTGAAGGCAGCTGACTTGAGATCAAGGCTTGGCTCCATCAGCTATTATCTGTCTGACCTTCTGTAGTCTACTGAACCTTTCTGAGTCTCTTCACTTGTAAAATGAGGGTAATTTTACCCATCCCTCTTAGATTCCTACCACCCTTTGGAAACTTTAACCAGAGAAAGACATAAATTAAAATCACAATGGATATAGTCTACTGCATAATGTCGTTGTCTAATCCTCGAGGGAATTGAAAAATTGGCAGAGCAGGTTATTAATAGTTTCCAGGATAGAATTCACACCAAATGCTGCGCTATTTTCTGCCTCCAAAAAGCAGATAAGGGTTTTCTGTCTTATTTGTTGTGATGGGTTTGTTTACGGAGAGCTCTTCTTTTAGAACTGTCTAGAACTTGTCCAATTAAAGTGATTCTGAAATGACATTTCCAAAGCTAGCCTAAGACTTCTCTCTGCTCTCTCTGGTCTCACCCCACATCCCCACGAAAGCACACCCGGGCTTCATTACATTTACCAAGATAGACTCAAGTAAATCCTCCTGTAGATAAACAGCCCATAAAATTAACCATGGGTGAGCAGACTGCCTCTAAATGCACTCCGCAAAGGGCGTGCTCTTTAAGAGGAGAAACCAACCAGGGAATGGATTTGGAGATAATTTGTGTGCTGCAGGTGTGACCTGATAAGGCACTAAAAAGCTCAACTTTATGACTGTAGAAATGCAGTTTGCCCATCATCAATGTAGCCTACATAAGCAAAGTCATTTATTACAGCAAGATAAATAGCTCATTCTTTGTCAGGAGTAAAAAAGATTATAGGTACGAAAATTATAATGTAATAAAATTTGCCAAGTACTAGTTATATACATTGTTTCTTTTAGTCCTTAAAGCTACCCTGTGTGGTAAGTATTACTAATCCTCTTTTACAAACGAGGAGATGAACCCCCACAGGGGTTTACTAATTCATCGCAGTTTCCATAGCTGAGAGTTAGATTAGTGGTTCTTATCCCACGGGAGACATTTAACAATGTGTGGAGATATTTTTGGTTGTCACAACCTGGGGAAATGTTACTGGAATCTAGTGGGTAGAGGCTGGAGATGCTGCTAGACGTCCTACAATGTACAGGACATCTCTCTTCCTTCCTCCATCAAAGAATCATATGGCACCATATGTCAATCAAGTTGAGGCTCAGAAACCTTGAGTTAGAGGGAGTGGCAATGAATCCAGGTTTTTTTTTTTATCCTAAATTCAATGCTTGTTTCTCCGCAAGTTTTCAAAGGTAAAGTGTGGTAGAACTGTCATTGATCATAAGTTTCTCCAGGCTGATGTTGCTCTGGTACAGGCTGGTTTCAGCTGGCATTTAAAAAAATTCTTTTTTCAAGTATTTCTTAAATTTATTTTTAGAGAGAGGAGAAGAGAAGGAGAAAGAGAGGGAGAGAAACATCATTGCCTCTCACGTGCCCTGTACTGGGAACCTGGCCTGCAACCCAGGCCTGTACCCTGACTGGGAATCAAACCTGTGACCCTTCTCAGGCCCATGCTCAATCCACTGAGCTACACTAGTGAGGCCGATCAGCTGGCCTTATTTTGATTGGTCGTTGTGTCCATTTTGATAGGTTTGTGTACAGCAGGTTGTTAAATATTTTGACTATCACCTCTAGTGTCACATGATCAAATTTGGCAGTATCTAATCTGTAGGTGACAGAGGAAGAATCTCCTTGTCACACAGCAAAGAGGATACATTGAGGAGAAGAACAAACTGGGGATTTTGTTTTCAAGGCTCTCTTTGACCTACCCATGTAAATAATAATGATGCCACACCTCATGTATTTAATGCTTCATAATTTTCAAAGCATTTTCATATTCCTTCAACAACTATTTATTAAGGAGAAAAGTAAGTGCTAGGTTCTTTTTTAGTTCTGAGCATACAGTAGTGACCAAAACAAAGAAGTTGGCCTCTTGGAGCTTTCGCACGAGGGGCAAGGGATATAGACACAGGAAACAAGTAAGTGTGATATATGCCCGAGTAAGGTAAGTGCTGTGGGAAAGAATAAGCAGAGTAAGTGTAACAGGGAGTGTGGGGTGGGAGTCTAATGGGTAAGGTATTTTTGCAGAGCCGTGAAGGATGGATGAGAGCAAATCATGCAGATATCAGGTGAAGGAGAGTGTCAGGCAGAGGGAACAGCAAATGCTGTGGGATTGGTGTGTGCTTGACAAAGTCAAGGAACAGCAAGGGGGTCAGTGTGGCTGGAGCTGAGTATTGAGCGCAGGGTGGGAGGAGAGGGGAGAGCAGCAGGGAGACCTTGTAAGTCACTGCAGGACTTGAGCTTTACTGACATGAGGAGCCACTGAAGAGTTTGAGCAGAGGGGTGACATGATCAGACACAATTTTAAAAAATCAACTGGCTGTTGTGTTGCGACTAAACCAGAGGTGTAAGGGTGGAAGTCCGAAAATCAGATCCACGTCTGTTGTCATCATCAGATAAAAGAAACGACAGTGGTTGGCGCAGGAGACGTAGTATTGGGGGTGGTGACATCAGTCGGACCCTGGGTATCTTTTGAAGGTTGAGCCAACAGGATTTGCATCATTTGTGGGGGAGGAGAGAAAGAGAGAGGGAGAAAGATGGTTCTAAGGATTCTGGCCTGAGAAACTGCCCCATTTTGAGATGGGAAGCTGTAGGAGGAGCTGGTTTGAGGTGAAAAATCAGGAGTTCTGGTTAGAACATGTGAAGCATAAGGTGCTCATTAGACATCAGAATGGAGCTGTATGTAGAGTTATGTCATATCAGGTAGCATATAGCATTTCCAATGTTATATCATACCTTTGACCAAGGGCCAGTGTTTAATAAATATGCCCATGGCTGCAATGCCATGGAACTGGGGTGATATCACTCTCTATTTGATTCTAAGTCCAGTGTTCTTCTTCCGATGGCAATTGGCATAAAGAAAAAAGTCTTTAATGGCAACAGTTCATAAAAACTGCCTTTAAACTGTGCTTCTTTATGGCCTTCTCTGAAAAAGAAGAGATGGTCACATTTGGAGAAATACACAGAACACATAAAAATATGGACATCCTGGTGTGACTTTTGGAATTATTATTAAAGACATGAAAATAACAGAACAAAAAGGCCCAAATAACCTGGAATCTGCCTACTTCAAATATCACATTTTAAAAAGCTTTCTTTTTCTTTTCTTTACAGTTAACAAAAAGTGAAATCTTTATGTACTTGTTTGGTTTATTTTTGGCCAACCCTTTATTTTTAAAGATTTTATTTATTTATTTTTAAAGAGAGGAGAAGGGAAGGAGAGAGGGAGAGAAATATCAATGTGTGGTTGCCTCTTGAAAACCCCTACTGGGGACCTGACCCGCAACCCAGGCATGTACCCTGATTGGGAATCGAACTAGCGACACTTTGGTTCGCAGCCCACGCTCAATCCACTGAGCCACACCAACCAGGCTCCAACCCTTTATTTTTCCCCCCAAGTTTTTCTAATAAAAGTTTTAGACATACAGAATTGTTTATAAACATCCATATACCCACCTCCCAGCTTCCACAATTAATAATTTCCTGTATCTGCATTTTCACATACCTATCCATCCACCCCTCTATCCATCCATTACTCCATCTTTTTTTTTTTTTTTTTGAGGCATTCCATGGTAAGTTGCAGCCATTGGTACACTTCACCCCTAAAGACTGCAGCATGCATATCATCAACCAACTTCCACATTAAACCCTTTAGTTTTTATACATGCAGCTTATTTAGTTTTCAGGGGTTATATGGCAAACAACGTGTTGTTGAATTTTGAATTTAGATAAAATCTAAGAGTATTTATCTTTCAAAGAGGCACCTCTAACTCCATCATATTGACTGTGATTGTGGAATCTCAGTTCTTCTGTCTTCTAATTTTCTGTCTTTCTTTGTGCACGCCCCCTTCACACTTCCCCTTATCCTTTCATGGTCTTTTGCCATGTGTTCAACTTCTCTTTGCTCTTTTCTCTCCAGCGAACATATTTCATTTTTTCCCCAGCCAGTGGTTACCTTTAAATTAAAACAAATATCAAGTCTAAAGTTTTATATTCACATTAAGAATAAAACAGCATCTTTCTTGTGAGATGAGATCACTCAAAGTCCTTCGCTTTCCTCAGCTACGGAACCATTTCAAAGTTTTGGCCCAAGAAATCACAGACTAAGAGCATGCCTGGCTCTCATTTTGCAAGAGGGGGAATGGGAGGCCCAGGGGAGAAAATTTTCTCCTTCTGAGAAGCTGCAGCTTCCGAATGGAAGAATCAGAGGGCTAGCCCAAACACAGGACATCCAGTCTACCTGCACCTTTGGCTTGGACAACAAATAACAGTTAACAGCTTCCGGGCAGATGAGAAAATATACTAGTTTTAGAGGATTAAAGAAAATGGATTTCTTAATTCCTGTGGAAGTTTAAAAGCCTTCCAGGAAATCCTACCATCTTCATAATAAGAAAAATTTTAGTCTATATTCTATTAATCTTTATGTCCATAATGGAAAAAAGCCTTTTTCTTAATAATATCCCTTCAAATATTTGAAGACTATTCTTAAATTTCCCCATAGACTCCTTTTCTTGAGAATAAATAATCCAAATTCCTTTAAACCTTCCTCATGAATTTTTCTTCTCATTCTTTTGTTAATCTTTATAACTTTCCATGAATTTTCTTCAAATTTTCTATCTTGCTTCTAAATTGTAAGGCCAGGAAACAACAAAGTACTCAATAATACTGATCACTGAGTTAACGCCAGAATGTGAGTCCCTTGAGGGCAGGAGTCATTTCTGACTCAATGTTGTTTCCCTATTTTCTCAAAAGGGCCAGATAAATATTTTAGGTTTTGTAGGCTATGAGGCAATGCCCTCTACTTTCTGAATAGCTATTCTCCCTGAAAGGCTAATTCTCCTTTTATATTTTACATGATACAAAAGTGAAAATCATTGTCAGCTCAAGGGCCATGCAAAAACAGGTGGTAGGCCAGATTTGGCCTGTAAGTGCTATTTGATTCCTACTGTGGAGTCTAGCTTGTGTGTGGTACATAGCAGGCATTTAGTAAAGTTTGTTGAATAAAATAATGCATGCATCTGTGAAAATTATGTTATAATTTCTGTCCTCTATATTCTTATTTAGCACTTCTGCTACATTGTTGCCTCAGTGAACTTGTCCACTAAGACCTTCAGATCTTCTTCTGCCATATACGTCTACAGGCAGTACTGTCACACGCTGTTTGCACTTGGGTAGTTGTATTGTTCCTCCCTTTGTCTAAGTTTTATTTTAACCTACCCTTATTGTTCCTCCCTTAATCTAAGTTTTGTTTCAATCCAGTTTTATTGCTCTTCCCTTACTGTTAAAATGTGGTAGGGGCCCTCTGTTAACTTTCGTCTGCTGGTGGCTTTGGATCTCACCTTTGATTTAGTGAAGCCATTTTGAACTTTTGTTTTTCCAGTGTGTTCAGCAGCTGCCCTAGTTACAAATTACCTGTGAACTTAACAAGCTACCCCAGGCAACTGACAAAACCAAAATGCTGGACCCAGTTCAACCACCTCCACCGGAGGCCCCAAGCTCTGTTTCCATTCTTATGGCTCCTACCTGCCCTGCAGGGGTTGGGAAAGCTCATTTCTACTTATTGTCCTGGAATAAATTGGAAGGAGTTAGACAGCCTCGCAGAGAAGACTGGTATTCGTGGCAAAAGGGAAAAAACCCTTTCTTTCTTTTTCCTGAGATTTCAGGCCCGTAGAGAATGCTTGTCACAGCCTGAGGGAGTGTGGAGTTTTGTACTAGTTAGAAGAATTACCATTCTGAGCTGAATTTGGATGAAGCAGTTGTGAATAGCACAAAGCTCTGGCATCAGGGGGATTTAGCTGCTCTGTGGAATGCCTGGGGGCTGATCCCGGAGGCTGAGACCCAGCACACCATTCCTGCCACCCTCTCTGTCCCACGCCCTGGCTCAGGTGAATTGATTCCTAGGTTCACAGGTGTCTTTCTGATGGAAGCCCCCTGTTTATCTGCTGTGATCTTGTGTGGGTATCACTTGACCATAGGCCAGTAAAACCACCTCTAATACTTGACGGTGGGTCAACAAGAGGCCATGCCTCTTCAGTTCTCAGCATCCTGCCTTGGGAGACAATGGGACTGTTAGATTTAGGCAGATGCGACTTCAAGACTGACAGAAAACATGGCAGGGAGGGCTCCTTTTCCTCCAAGCTCCTGGCTAGAGAGGTGGTTACAATTTTCAATGCAGGTGAACTAGGAAAAGCTTGACCTTGATTCCCTAAGGGTGGTACGAATTGCCCGCGGCCCTTTTTATTCAGTCTTCTTACCCCTCCCCCGCCCCTCCATGTTGCTGAAATGGCTGTGATTGCTACCATTTAAGATGTCCAGGAAAGCTGCATTTATTTACAACAACTTTCTTCTTAACCAGCTGGGGGAAGTTGCAAAATAGCCGACCCAGTGGTGGATCAATCTTTAACATTTCTTTCAAATGCTGGAGTAAAGAAAATGATGACAATTTTAAGGCTCTATTAGGTGGAAATGATCTATGAGGGACGGTGGACAGCTGAAGGTCACAAATCAGGCGGCTGCCTTGGGCTCAGTGACTGAAGGGGTGTGGAAAGCAATGGGAAGTGTGTTCCTGAGTTTCATAAGAGTCCAAGTTCGGGAATTTATCAATGTGTGCCTGGGATTTGCTGTAATGAGTCTGTTTCCTCCTCTCATAAAACAAACCAGTGTCTGATTATAAGCTGCCTGGCCTTCTGTAGATATGGAAATTAATTCATTGTGATATTAGAGGGAAAAGTATTATGCCTTTGTTCGGCTTACCTAATAAACAGCCTCACTTGCATGTGGGGATCACGCTGACCCCTACCTGGTTAAAAGAACAATGTCAATGACGTTGCACTTGCATATTTTGCATCATTATTGTTTGGAGAGAGTCTTTCAAGACCTTTTAGATTCTAGGTAGACAGATTTCCTATTTTTGTTACAGATCCTTCTTTACCCTGTGTGTCAATCAGGATGGGCTTGGCCGTGCCTGGGGCAGCAAAACCACTTCAAAATCTCGGTGGTTTAAAACAACTGAGGTATTTCATGCTCCTGTTACAGGTCCATTGTGCCCAGCGTGGGCTGTGCTCCATGATTTTTTCTCTCAGGGACCTCACCATCCAGAGCAGGGGCTGGCAAATTTCTTCTGTAAAGGGCCATATTTTAGGCTATGCGGTCCAAATGAACTCTGTTACAGCTGCTCAACCCGGCCACTGCGACGCATGAACAGCCACAGACAATACGCAGAAGGATGGGCCTGACGGTGTTCCAATAAAACTTTATTTATAAAAACTGGCGGTGGGCTGGATTTAGTCTGTGGGCGGTCTGTAGTGTGCCCACCCTGTGGTAGGGACAGGAAGGGAAAGTGGCGAATCTTGGATCAATTCTTTAAGGCTTAACTTCCATTCACACTTCACTGGTCACAGCAAGCCACCTGGCCACACCTAATTTCAGTCCTCATTTGTGCCCAGAAGAACAGAAAATATAGGTGGAGAGCACCAATGATCACACACCCCCTTCCCTGTTCTTTTTTAGAGAAGCCAGTATTTCCTCAACTTCTAGGCCACCACTTCCTGAAGCATTAAAAAATCGCAGTCTATATAGTTTATTTCATAACCCAGTTGCTTTGATGGGAGCTAATTAAATTTAGGAGATGAATAGGATCTAATTTCCAGCAGTCATTCTAAGTATTAAGGGTGAGACATTTTTCTTTTGAGCCCACCAAGGTTCTGTTGGAGTCCCTGCACCAATGTGAAGTGAGATGAAATTCATCCAGCTAACTTTCTCAGGTGTTTAGATTTCTGGTTGAATGTCTGGAATCCAGACAGTGACCACACCCTCCCTTTGCCTTTTTTTTTTTTTTCTTTATAGAAGTCGGGGCTCTCTCACCTTTCACTGGGACAGGATTGGGCCTGGGTCGTGCTGACTGCCTTGAGCACCCCTCTCTGTGTCCCCAGGGAAGACCAGCAATCCCCACCATGCAGGGCTCCTGGAGCCTTCCCTTGTCTTTTTGGCATCTGTTCCTTTATCTCTAAGCTCTGCAAGGAAAGGAGAAATCGCTTCCACCAGGAGAGGGCAGTGTGCGCAAAGTCTAGAACACTCAACTCAGTTCCTTCTGGGAGAGGCACAAATTAAGGAGCAGTGATGAAACCCGTCTGTATTCAAACGCTGAAACTATAGCACCTATCATAAAACATAAGCCAAAACACCACGCTAGGAATGTAATCTATAAAAAAAGGAGAAATGCAATTTATTAATAACTTGTACATTTCACAAGGTACAAACTGCCTCGTTAAATCAAACATTTTTAGTGGCTGCTCCTCTTCTTTTTCTACAATATATGAACTCACGCTCTTTGAAACAAAGTCTGCCCTTTGGCTGCTTAGAGAAGGTCCTAGTGACCTTGGGGGCTGAGGAGAGATAGGCAGGTAAGGTCCTACTGAAAAAAGAATAATGTGGCTCTTTCAGGCATCTTCTCCCATAGGCAAGTGAATAGTACTTCAGAGAAACTTAATGCTAAATGTGGGAAGCAAGTATGACTAAATACTAATGGTTCCCTAACTGCTAAAATGAAAGATGCCAGCATTTCACCAACAGGAAAAATAGGAAGAGACAACTTGTCCCATCCTTGTGGTTCATTTGTACCTAAGCATCTCTCTTTCTGTGGTGTGTTCTTAATAGAGCTCTTTAGAGCCCTTTTTTTTTGCTGTAAATTTCTACTTAGCTGCTAAGCTTTCTCCCTGGATCCTCACTGTGACCATCTGCCTCAGTCTTCTTGTCTGTAATACAGGTATAATCACAGGGCCTGTCTCAGAGGATGTCATGGAGAGTCTTATTATCTTGTGTTCTTCTATTGTCTCTTCAGCAGCAAATATGAGGGCATCATGCAATGACCCAAGTGGATGTTTGAGAGAACTGGAGGACAGGTCACCGAAGTAGCAAATTGGAACAGAACTAGTAAAAGCAATAGAAATTCAATCAATCAGTTGATGAATTCAATTGATCAGTTTAAATCACCACAATGAACAATTTCAGACAGAGAGATTGAGAATTCCCTGCAGTTGAAATGCCAATTCGGATAAAAATAAAATAAAGTAAGATAAAATAAAATAAAAAGACTAGTCAAACACAAGCCCATATAAATCAGCATGGGAAGCAGACTGGTATGGTGCATGAAGGAGAATTAATGTAGCCCCGAGAAAATTCATGGTCACCAGTGTGGACAAGAATGAAGACCAATCAAATGAGCACAAGCAAAAGCTGTTTATTCAGAGCTTGCTATATAGCAAGGGGGTAAGCCACTCTCACTTGCACTTGGTAGACCCCAAAACAGGAGGCAAAGTGGGAAAGCTTTATAGTGGGGAAGGGAGCGGGGTGGGTGGGTAGAGATAGAGCTTCAGGATGCCCTGATTGAAGGCTTGTTGGCATGAAGAAGCTGTAGACCCATTAACTAGAAGTGGGACATCTTATGTAATTGGTTATGAGTGTACATTTGGCTCTTTCTAGTTGGTTGTAAGTTGGAAGTGGGGACAAAAATTAGGAAAGTGGTCAGCTATTAAACAAGTCCTGGCCATTTGGGGCCAATTGTTACAAGGTATTGTTTGACTTCCTGGACCAGCTGCTAGAGATAGCGTTCTGACTTCCTATAAGTCTGACTTGTCTCTTCCCACCAGGCAGAAACCTCTGCCTTGTGGCTGCTTCCTCATTCACATAACCAATGTCTGTCCTTCTGCCTGCCAGAAGCTGCCCCAGGGGTTAGAAATAATCCAGCTGCTGCTCACGATGGGATTTTTGTATCCCACTAGTTCTCAAATGTCTTTAAATATCACTAGGTGAAGATAAAATTAGTGTAAATCTGGGCAGGGAACATATTAACTAGAAAGTGTGCCTACATGGCCTTATTTCTCAGGGTACCCACTCTTCACTCTGGGTTGTACAGAGCCGGTTTTATAGAGTGAACTGTTTCATGGACACTCATAATGTGTCAGAAATTGCACTGGGGGCTAAGGGAACAAGGATGCATGAGACTGGGGTCTCCCAGTAGAGAGACGTAGAAGGTAGGTGACAACATAAGGTCTTACGTTGTGACTGTGGGATTAACTACTCCTCTTTATGGGCACTAATGACCATGGGTCTCGGTCAGTCCTAGAACCTATCACAGTGCCATAAAATGGAAGGCACATTTCTGTTTACCCCACTGGACCACGATCCCTCAAGGACAGGAACTTACACACCTGCTGTGTTTCCAACAGTTCAGCCAGTACCTGGTTCATTGTGGGAAGATTATGATTGTGAGCTATTTGGTCAAACAGAAGCACGTTCAAGTCCCAGCTCTTCCACATATTAGCTGTGAGAACTGGTGCAAGTTACTTAACCTTTTTTTAGGTCCTGTGCTTTTATCAACAAAATAGGGTAATAAGAATGATAACAATCCACTCTACCTCATAGATCATTTCTACATCATTGGCACATGTTCAACACTCAATAAATATCTTTTGCTACAATTATGAATTCAATGGCCTTGAAATTCCAGTAAGACAACATTTACACAATGGAATACTACTCAGCCATAAAAAAGAAGGAAATCTTACCCTTTGCAACAGCATGGATGGACCTGGAGAACATTATGCTAAGTGAAATAAGCCAGTCAGAGAAAGATAAATACCATGTGATTTCACTCATATGTGGAATCTAACAAACAAAATAGATTCACAGATCTAGAGCAGACTGACAACTGTCAGAGGGCAGGGGGCTTACAGGGCTGGGTGAAAAAGGTGAAGGAATTAAGCAAAGCAAGCAAACAAAACAAAACCCAGACAGCAGTATGGTAATTATCAGAGGGTAAAGGGGTTGGGAGGAGGTAGAAGAGGGAAAAAAAAAGAAATTCCAGTGATCAGATGAAAATACTTCAGAGCAGAGAGGAACTGTTGGAGCACATCCTGAAAGCTGGGTGTTTTTCTGGGGTGGAAGCCAAGGGAACCATTCCCACGTTATGTGGCCCTAGAGCAAGTGATAGCATTATGTGGCACTTCTGCGCAGCACACAGTAAAATAAAACATCTCGTTAATCACAGGGCACGGAGACTTGAATTCATGACTTAAAGCAAGGATTGAAACGTTTGGGAATTTCTGTTCCACATTGCAAATATTGGCAATCACCTTTCCACAGACACTTGGCGAAATCCTGATTTAATTACTAGCGCTTCAGAAAAAGGGTCTTGGCCATGGGGGAGAGTTGAATAGAGGTTGTTCATAGATGCTAAGGAGGAGAAGAATTATGTTAAATACATTTTGTAGGGGAAAAAACTAAGAGAGGCTCTAAGCTGTAAACCTTAATTTCACCAAGTGTTAATACCTTGTGAGAATTGAATGACATAGCAAATGTGAAAGCACCAAATGCCAAGCAGTTTTTGAATACTGGAAATAGTCGAGCTTTATTTTCCTTTTTTATTCTTCTAGCAATAGAAAAAGTAACATTTGGAAAATGCATAGTATACTATAATAGTTATTCAAGATGGAAAACGAATGTATAAAATAACATTATTTTACTTAGGAATAGTGTGGCTGAGTTTGCTGTTTATCCCCCAAATCCATTCTCCTTTTCTCCTGCTGTAATAGGATTCCTAGTTGTTGGACGGGCTCATGGCTGCTTGGAATAACGTCTGTATTTTCCAGCCTCTTTTGTAGGAGGTGTGGCCATGGACGACGGGCTGTGATGAGAAATTTTAAGATCTCTCTTAACAATTGTCAAATATGCAACACAGTATTATTAACTATAGCCACCATGTTGTACACTATATCCCCCTGACTTATTATGTTATAACTGGAGGTTTACACCTTTTGACACTCTTCAAGCATTTGCCCACACCCTACTCCCAGACCCCTCTGGCAATCACAGATCTTCTCTCTGTAGCTATGAGCCCCCTTTGTTTAGATTTCACATGAGGTCATACGGGGTTTGTCTTTCTTTGTATGACTTATTTTACTTAGCGTAGTCCCTTCAAGGTTCGTCCATGTTATTGCAAGTGACAAGATTTACTTCTTTTTTTTTTTAATGGCTGAATAGCATTCCAGATTTTCATTCACCGATGGACCCTTAGCTTGTTTCTGTAAGCATCTCTGAATATGGAGATCTATTAGAAGTTGTTCAAGCAGCTGATAGGGTTAGCTCTACTTTCTGCTTCTCTTGTGAAGTTTTCTCTAGTCCTCCAAATGCAAGTAGTTCTGAATGGCTTTCAACAGCTGTGATTGGTACCACTTAACTTGCCCCTTAAACGTAGGTGGTTTTTTTTTTTTGCTACAGAAAGCTTTATTGTTTCCATTTGGTCCACAGCATGGGAGAGGGCTCCCAGGTGGTTAAAAGGATGCCTAGTGGTTTCAGGGAGAGGCTCAGGCAAAAGCCAGGCACCAGGGAATGCAGAGGGGCCCCACAAAGGCCTCTAGGCTCCTAGTTGTGCTTGAGGGTGAGCCTTTCAAAGAGATACTCGCTCATCCCAGCCAACCTACAGAGGTTAGGCAGGTGGTTGCCCATCTTCTTGATGAGTTTCACCTTCTCACCCAGGACTTGGTTCTCCAGGAAGTCACAGAGATGAAGGTCTGTGTGGGCAGAACCCAGGGCATGCAGGTCCAAAAGGGCCAGGTTCAGGTTCTTCTCCGTGACTATGGTGGCTTCCATAGCATCTGAGTTTTACCCTACTCATCTCGGGACAGCTTCAGCACGTCCTGGAAGGGGGTGCGGTTGCCGCGCTGATTTTGCATATTTAAGAGACGCTCAGCAACCCTGACCCTGTACTTCTCCCCCGCCAACTCAGGGAAGAAGTGGCTCACGTCCACCAGAGCCATACTGTCCTGGTTGGAATCAAAGCCCAGAGAGAGGTAAGTAAAGCAGGCCTGCAGATGCGGGGTGGCCAGGTGGCTGATGGTGGCCTCCACCTCAGTGGAATAATTCTGTTGAATTTGGGAGCTCATGGTTGTTTGGCAATAAGGAGTTAAACTTAGAAAATGGTGTTTGTTGGCTGATCTCAGAGGCCAAGGATGGCTGAGATGGTTCTGAAGGTGGTGACTGGAAAGCAGGTTGGAGTGTGGTAGGAGGCTGGAAGGAGGGGCTCCCTGGGTCTGTTCCATCCAAACACTGAAGCAAGAGACAGGACCTCGAGGGCACTCCTAAACTAAGTATTTTATAGTTTAAAAGTTTACATTAATTACTTTTTTTGCTTCATTGTAGCCAATTCAGTGTCTTTCACATAGTAGGCACTTTATGCATTCTTGTTTGTTTATTAGCCGGTGGTTGTGTTGACTCAGAAAGGGCACTGCGGCAGGCTGGGCTTGGCTGCAGTCACATCTTAAGTGTAAGTTGATCCTCATTTCAGGGTGAGTTTTTTGAACAATGAATAGTTGACTTACCACAGATGTGACCAGGACATAATCACTTACCAGTTCAGTAAGGCAAGTGGTTGATAACTGCTTGACCAGTAAATTCTTAGGATTTTCTTAAAAAAAAATGTCAACTGTGAAGAGAATTAAATTAACCATATTTCTGAATTCATGGTAAATTAGCATGGCTGTTTCATGTAAGGCTGTTCTTGTTTGTCTGTGTTTATTCTTTTCTATCTCATACCTATTCTGTTCCCTATAGACAGTTGTTGTAATGCATTTGTTGTGTATGTGGGTTGGCCAAAAAGTTCATTTCATTTTTTCTGTTTGATGACTCTAGTAGTGCTTAGTTGTCTTTAACTTCATTTGAAACAATTTTGTTAGATTGTATTGTGACAGCTGTCATATCAGCGTGTATTAAAAAAACTTATCAAAATTGCTGAATTTTTGTGCAGCCATTTTAATATCGAAGATGGAAGAAAATATGCAACATTTTTGATGCATTATGCTTTATTATTCAAGAAAGGTAAAGGTGCAAATGAAACACACAAAGGATTTGTGCAGTGTATGGAGAAGGTACTGTGACTGATTGAATGTGTCAAAAGTGGTTTGCAAAGTTTCTGGGTATTATTGACCTTTTGGCCAAATAATTCTTTGTTGTGGGGCTGTTTTATACATTGGAATATGTTTAGCAGCACCCCTGGCCTCTCCCCACTAGAAGCCAATAGCGGGAGATAGCCAATATCCTCAAAATATCCAAATCAATAAAGTTATTGGTGAAAATAAAAAACATATCTTTTATTTTACAAAAAAACCTAAATGGGCTTTTTGGCCAACCTAGTACCTTTTATTTGTATGTGTTTTAAAAAATGTAATAATGATAAATAACACTTCTATAGAATTTACTACATGCCAGGCTCTGTTCTAAGCTCTTTATATGTAATCACTTAGCTCATAATAACCTCATGAGTTAAGTAGATCTACCCCATTTAGTAGATCAAAGAACTGAGGCATAAAGAGGTTAAGTAAGTTGCCTAAGGTCATGCAGCTACTAAACAATAAGGTCTGACCCAGGCAGTTGAACTCCTGAATCCTGCTCTTATTACCAACCACACCCCAAAATGTGTGCTATGCTTGGTGTGCAAGCATTTTTCATTTATGTAAATGGTACTACTGTGTGAATGGTACTGCTATAAATCTCATTCTGTTTCTTACTTCTTTCACTCAGTACTTTGCCTTTAAGACAAACCCATGTTACTTTGTCCATTTATGATCCATTCTTCCCATGGCTGTACCCCGGGTGAGCGTCTACCATGTGTTGCCTCTCTGCTCTTCTAGTGATGGTACCCCAATATCCTGCCTCTACAAATAACCCTGCTGTGAACGTTCTCCCCCAGCACATGTGGGGTGATTTTTCTTTATGTGCTAACTCTGCACTTCCTATGAAACAGGAAGCTGGTGGATTTAGAACGCTTTTCTGAAAAAGTCGCTTAGGCCCATCATTCTCAGGTACTGTTCCAGGGGTAGGATCATCTCAAGGTGGGACATAGATCATGTATGTGAACTCAGAACCCCTTTCTTTACTAAGTAGTCACTTTGTAGCTGTGAATTCATGCTGCTCACGTGCTAGTTTTTGTTGGAGGTGACACAGGGATGGCCAAGGCTTCCTTGGTCCCAACAGAGTGGAGGTGAAAGACACGGACTTGGATTCAGAGGGACACAAGTACAGAGATCACCCCCATTAGTTGAACCTGTGTGAACATGCATGTAAGTTTCTTAAACCCTCCAAGGCCAATTTTCTCATGTTTCAAATGGAGATAATGGTAGGTTGTTGTAGGAATTAAACTCCTCATGTTTAAAGTGGGAATAATTGTTGTTGGTTGTGAGGGTTATCTTATGTGTGTGGAGGGACTAGCACAGAGCATGGTCTGAGAAAGGTGTGCATACATATGGGGTAATTCCTGCCCTTGAGAAGCTCCTAGCCTAGTGGAGGAGACAAATGTGGACCCAAATATTCACAGTGTGCCACACAAGGACCTTGACAGCAGTGTGCACCCAGTGTGATGGGCGCACTGGGGAGAGGACACTGAAGAGAATATTAATAGTTACCATTGGCTCCATGCCCGCCTTGTTCCAGACACTGTCTATATTTAATTTATTTTATCCTGAGCTTCTAAGGTGGATATTGCTATTTCTATTTAATAGAAGTAGAAACCAAGGCTCAAGGACAATGTGCCACTCAAACTCGCTCAGCCACTTGAGGTCCAGGAAAGATTTGCATCCGTCTGGCTTACTCGAAAGCTTGTATTTGTTTCAACTGCACTGAAGAGGAGCAGGCATTTGATCTGGATCATTAAGGCTGAGCAGGCGTTTTCTATGTGGACAGGGGATGCCAACATTGTTTTGGCACCTTGACTTTAGAGTCTTTCCAAAGAACCATATTTTAAAAAATTTATTCATTGATAGCACACATGTTAACCCAGAATTTACTCTGGCTTGGTGCTAGAAATGGAACGACTAAGAGATAAGGTCTCTGTCATCCAGGGGGTTATAATCCCATCAGACTGATTGGCTACATACACACACACACCATCCATAACGAGATGGTACGAGGTTGTATAAGTTACATCCCCAGAAAATGATGCAGGTATCCTATGGGTCCAGAGGAAGGAGAGATCACTGAGGGCTCCGTGCCAGAGGCAGCACTAAGGACTCGGTGGGACTGCAATTGTGCACTGCAACAAAGAGGGCACTGGACTGGGCACTCAGATGAGGTCCAGCAGTGTCATGTCTAATGCCAGTGTTGCATGTGAAAGAGGGCACAGAATCATAAATGCATGGCAAGTACAGGCTCCTGTATTGATTCTGTGGGGTGCATGCTCAACATGCTCACTTTTCCCCTACAGAATTGGCACAAAGTGCTACTTCTTTGGACTACAGAGCCTCTTCCAACCCTCAGATTTCAATAGTTGGCTTGTGTTTGGGATGGTGTTGAACAAAAACAACATTGCTTAAATGACTAGAGTCAAACCAGTGAGGAAAGATTCTTGTGGTATCAGGAATATGAAGCAACTGAAGGCTGTTGAAGCACCAGGAGGTGGTCCTTTGTCTTTGTGGCCAGGTCTTTCGATGTTTCTAAGCTCTATCTCAATTTGCTGAGGGAAAGCCCAAGTGAGCTCAACTATGGAGGGAAGATCCCATCTACATTTCTGATGCTCAAGCTAACTTGACATGAAAACATGCCCAGTATCAAGGCACTAGGTTGATGTGCTGGTGTTCAGTTTGAGGTGGAGGAACAGCCAGCAGTAGAGTGAGCTTCACTCCCAAGGAGATTCAGTCTATATATTTCCTGTGCACCACACAGTGAAACGGGGGACTGACCAGGGCAGTGGGAAGGTTGCCTAATGCTGAATTCTTACTTGTTTAAGAGGTGATACTAGTGTAAAAGTGGGAAGGTAGGATTTAATGTGGGCATGTCTGAGTTTGTTGGGAGAAGAGGATTTGGGGGGAAACAGAGATGAACTTGGAAAGGGATGAGATGGTGGAAGACCATGGGGTACAGGATAAGGAATTTGGGCTCAGTCCTCTTGGGTGACATTGGTCTGACCAAGGGATTACCATTTTAAGAGAGAACTGTCAAGAACACTAAATGTGGCAATTATATGTAGGTTGGGTTTGTTGAAGACCCTACTAGTACTTTGGAGCCCAGTTGGGGGTGGTGGCAAAAGTCCTGTGAAAAACAATGAAGGCCTAGAAATGGGGATGGAAAAGAATAGGAAGCAGCACAAAAGATGTTCTGGAGAAACAGGAGGGCACGAGAGCCTGTGTGGCACAGAGCAGTCACACCGGCATCACAGTCACCAACTCCAGCATAAATATAGACTTGCCTTACTCGACCTCTAAGGCCCATGCAGCTGACATCTTGAGGTTGAAGTGGATCTCTGAGTGAAAAACCAACTGAGAAATAAACGTAGACCTTAGAAGGAGGCAACACCTTGGATTTTTTGCCGGCAACAGTGGACTGGAGGGCATGGCTTTGAACCATTGCCAAACAGGTTTCCTATCTAGACCTGGGGACACCCCAGTGCAGGGAGAGTCTAAGTCAGTGACTGCCCTGGCCAGCTTTGGGGCTCCTGATAGTGTGGACAGAGGAATCACATGTGCAGGAAGCCGTCCAGGTAGAAAACATGGACTTCTCCTGCCATTCAGTGAAATGTATGGAAACTTAACTGTTTGAAGAATAAGCCAGGGGTGGGACCAGTGAGAAGTTTTACTTGATGGGAAGGGCACAGTAATGTGCAGACATGCAAGAAGAAGGAAATGGACTTGCCTGACATCACTGGACATGATTAGAGAGGAGAATAGAATCGGGAGTGGAATCTGTGGCCTAGACTACCCCCTGGGAATTATTTAATGAGCCGGCATTGCCCATTTGAAGGCAAAAGTGAAAAGACACACCAGCGATCTCAGGACGAAGCACAGAGGGTTGGTGAGTGGTCTAGGAGAAGGCCTCCTGAGGACGCCCTGGTTAACTGCCGATCTGTTCCCCCACGGGGACTCCACAGTCTTGTCACACGCTCGTGGCTGACCACAGCCTTTAAATCTCATGGGTTAAGAGAGAAAATGTTTGGAAGCATAAGGGAAAGCATTTTCTTTCTCCTCTCCCTTTTTTTCTTTTTGCCTTGATCCATGGAGTAGGAACTTCCACCTTGTGGAAGAATGAAAAACTTGGGAAGAAAGCCTCTGTCCTTTTCTCTGCCCCCTTCCCTGGCTGGGAAGAGAGTCATGGTGCGCAAGTCCTGCCCTTGGGGTCTCCCTTTCCCAGCAGCCTGTCCTCACCACATGTCTATTCTTTGCTTCTCTGGACTCTAAACTCAGTAAGGCAGCTCTGCCGCATGGAGGGAGGTCTGGTGTGCTGGTCGGAAGTCAGTTCTGGTTACAGGTGAAGGCAAGTTCTCCAAGGCAGCCTTATTGTAAATAAAGCTGATCCCTTCAACTCTGTTGATCTGAGTCTATCTCCTCAATGGTTCAGAACCCACAAGGGTTGTGACTACTTATCATCCTCCCTTAAATTCTACTATCCACGTCAAAGTAAAAATCCCAATTTTGAAGTTCTTTGGAATTTTCTTTTCTTCTTCTCTTTCTTTTTCAAAATGTTACCAGACTGAGTGACTACTCTGAGTTTTTTGCACTTAAGTTAAATGCTTTGTCTTATCTTTAAATAGCCATGGTTGGCCCTGATATAATGTCCAGGGCTGCAGAAAGCCCAGACTGATACATGTACCCACAAATATAATACACTTGTATATAATGAACACACTCAACTCCCAGGGTCTGTAGAGGACTCTGCAGGTGTATATGGGCATATGTGTGCACATTCGTGTGTTCACAAACCTACCACATGCACACATACTAGCACATGCATGCACATATGCCACATGCATACATACCCACATCACACACACAAACCATGAACATACACCCAAATCACAACATGAATGCACACAATACACACCTACACACTGAATACAGACAACACACACAAATACATACCTCGTATATGCACTCCCACATGCACACACAGTACATGAACACTCCCCATGAACACAAGAACAAACACCACACACATACCATGTACACTACATACATACAGACCACTCACACAAACCTCCTACTCCACTGTACATGCATGGCCGCACAGATATACCACTGCATGCACATGCAACCCCAGGGTCTATTCAGACCTATAGAAAGTTCCCCGATGCATTCTCTCTCCCACCCCCCCGCCATGTATATATATTCTTTTGTCTCTTAATCCTGGGGTCTGTACATATGGACCTATACAAAGCACACACACAGACACAGAACAAACCTCCGGACTCATGTAAAAACAACCACCAGGGCTCTGGGAGGCCAAGCCTTTGTGCAGAAGCCACCACTCCTGTGGACCACTCCCCCTCCCCCAGGAAGGCACTCCAACAAAGGAGCACCTGCACCCGGGCCCGACATCTTTATTTCTCTTTGCCTTTGATTAAGTCTCACAATAAAATGGCACACCAAGGGGCATGACATTACAGTGTCATTAAAGTGAACATTTCACAAGGAGCATTGCCTGAACTGAGATGCTTCTGATGTTTTTATTTTCACTGAAGCATTGAGGCCAGCAGAGGGAAAATTTACTGCAGCCAGAGCTTGAGGAGGCCAGCTGCATCCGAGAGGTGAGCTGGCCAGGCTGCCCTGAGCCTGGCCCTAATTTCCTTAAGAAAAGGGAAAGGAGTGTAGTGCTCGGTGCCTGGCCAATAAACAGGGCTCACAGGGTGAAATGCGCACACCACACTGGACAGAATATTACTATAATTACAAAGAAAGTCAACCTTCTAAAGTGTGGGAACACAGCTCAGTTCATTTTTTCTTCATAATATATCTGCTTTTTAGAATGGTGGATTTCCATGATTTTCCTCTCAAGCGTGTGCATGCACATACATATACACATTTCTATTTCAGTTGTTCTCAAAGGCAAATCTGGTCAGTCTGTTCTAAAGGAAATGTCTGAATGTGTATATTTAGTGAATTCGGAGCTTTCCAGACCAAGTACTTTTGCTAAAAATGGCCACTGCTCGTAGATAAGACACTGCACTCCTGTTAATGTTATTAGCAGGCAGAGCAGCAGCGTCCACAAAGCTCAGAGGAGAGAAATGATACCGGGGAAGTGCATGGTGCCAAATGAGTGTGAGGTGATTGAGTGTTTTCATCACTACCTCCACAGCGGGCTGGAGCTGCCTCGTGTGGACAGGGGTGGAGGGGTCAGATAGACAGTCCCAAGACATCTTCCATTGTCTTCAAATACACTTCATCTCCAGGGACAAAGCCTGGGGTCACACCGTTTGCCCTGAAGAAACTCCTGATAATTTTTTCTTCTTTAAAAAGCCCCTCTTCTTTGGTTAGCCATAATAAAAGCTTTTCCTTCTAAACATATGTCCTTACACATCAATAGCCTAAGATGAAAAATTCTTTGTCATTTGCAAACAATCGTGTCTCTTTGTGACTTGTTATCTGTTGAAGCGGATGCCATGAAGTCTCTTTGAGGGCTCTGATGGAGAGAGGATATTCTGTCTCTGGTGACAAACACATGTGAAGGCATAATTACGGGGTGTGGGCTGGGGTGACTAGTGCATTCTCTCAGCCCAACCGGATAGTCCTGGGTTTGTGTGTGCAACACACTTCCTGTGCTTTCTATGTGCTCAGTGGCAATGGGGCTGGCCTCGAATGATAAGCTGCTCCTATGGTGGGTTCTAGAAACTTCTGTCCTTGGGATCTGGTCTGGATTTACCAACAGCTGTCTTCTGTTGTTCAGTGTTCTAAAATCAAAGTTGGAATGAGTTGCATAATATTTGAGTTCTTGAAAAACAAAACCTAAGTAGTTGAAAGAAATGATCCTGATTAAAAAAAAATATTTGATTTAAAAATTGTAATTCCAAGGCGAGAATTAGGGAGCTATTGTTTAGAGGGTACAGAGTTCCAGCTTTGCAAGATGGGAAGAGGTCCAGACAGACAGTGGTGATGGTCACACAGCATCATGAGCAGGCTCAGTGCTGCTGAACTGCATCCTTACCCACAATTAAAACACTAAATGAAATGTGTATTTCACCACAATTACAAAATGTGAAAAATAAAAAATTATAATAGGTAAGTGCTGGTGATAGAATAAATGCAGGATTTTTTTTTTTTTTTTGGCAGGGGGAGGTGTACTATATTAAAAATCTTGCTCCCTAAATATCTTTTATCTTAGAGCAATGGGTTGGTGAGACTCTCTAAAGTTGACTTATTAATGCTGCTCTGCGGATAGAGTACTGCCTGTGAGCTTGTGCACTTGCTAATGTGATCTTTTGTTTTAACCTCATGTAAACTGTGGAACTCTAACTAAATCTTTAGAGATTTAATTATGCAGGAAAACATTCTTAACCCCTCTCATTTTAAGTCAGCTGGGTTGCTATTCATTTATCTTTTAAAATAAAACCTTTAGCTTCTTTTAGCTTTCTTTTGCTACTTTACTCAGTTATATGTCACAATACTCTCCTTCTTCATAAAACACTTTAACCTACACCCTTTCCATGTTGACTTTTTAAAGATAACTTTTTCTTTTGGTCAAATTTAGAGGCTGCTGGGACTAGGGGAAATAGCAGTGGATGTAGAGCCAGGAGACTTGCTCCAGCTTTGTGAACGACTGGCTTATTTCCTGAGGTCTCAGTTTCCTCATCTGTAAATGGAGGCAATAATTACCCTACCTGTAGGCCTCTTGGGAAGTTCAAGTCACATAATAGTAATAGTAAATAGCTACTATTTACTGAGTGCTTACTATATGCTAAGCACGGACATAAGTTACTTATAGGTATCAGTCAAATTAGTTAACCCTCTGAATAACATGGTGGAACTATTTTTATGTCCATTTTACAGATGAGAAGTCTAAACACAGGGAGGTATGGAAACCATCCACTGTCACAAAGCTAGTCAGTGGTAGAGCCTGCATTTGAACCCAAGCTATCTGATTGTTGAGGTTGCTCTTAATGACAATACACCTTACCTCTATATAGGTGTGAAAATGCAAACTGCTTTAACCACAATATAAAGTGGAGTAATTGAGCAGAATTGACTTTTCCTAGGTTTACTTTCCATGTAGAACGTCGGTTCTGTGTTCACCAGATCACCTCAGTAAATCTCTCTTTAATCCAGAGGCTACAATTAACAGAGGATGTAAATAATCTGGAACGTCTTCATAGCAGCTATTGTTCCTGCCATATAAATAATTATCTGTAATTATACATTTCATATTTTTGCTTCTATACTGTAAACTCCATGAGACCAGAGACAATGTATAGCTATGATCTTGCCAATAACTAGTGCAATGCTCAGCACATACTAGGAGTTTAATAATAATGAGAGCAAACGTTTGTTGAGAGCTTATCACATGCCTAGTGCCAAGGACTTTATATACATGGACTTATTTAATAGTTACAACAACCCCATGAGGAAGGTACTATGATTACCACCTCCCTTTTACAGGTGAAGAAACTGAGGCTCACAGCACTTAAGTAACACGTCCAAGGTCATGCCACGTGGAGCCTGGATTGCGACCAGGCTGTCTGACTCCAGAGCCTGCACCCTGTTTCAGTTCCTGACATATTAAAGTAGCTGAAACCCGAATCTTTTCTAACTCAGAATTGGAATCGGGGATGAAACACTGCTCTAAAAACCCCTAGAAATATGTGACTTTGACTTCCGGGGTGGGTGCCCAGTTTCGGGCAGCAGGAATGAAGAGACTGCAGACTGGGAAGCTGGCGACCTTTCTTATGATGCGGTGAAACATTTAGTGAACTAGTGCCCTTGACAACCTCGGAAGTGAGACTGAGTATCTCCTCAGCCCCTTCCTCTAGGGAAAGTGGTTGAAAAAAGTCAGAATAGTGGCGTTGACTGCTTTCTGACAATTTCAGCAAAGTTCTGTAAGAAGAAATCTGGTCAATTTGGAGCAAAGATGAAAGGTGATTCAGCTGTACCAGGGAAGGCTCTGCCTTCTCTGCCTGTGTCCTGTAGCCTCAATTGACCCAGGGTCTGATCCTGTGAAGCTACTGAGGAATGAAACAGCCAATTACTTCTGAACTCCAAAAAACTGGAGATAAGATGCAGTCCAAGCTCTTTTTGGAAACTCCCATTTCTTTCATTGCTCTTGGAGAGGTCCTACGTGGAAAGGGCCAGGCACATCAGTGCTGAGGCTTGGAAAATTGTAATTGTAGCTACTACATGCCAGCTATGGGCAGAAGTGCTTTACAAACCTCCTTTATCTCATTTATGCATCACAATGACCTCTGAGGTAAATATTCTTACCTCCACATTATAGATGGTGGGAGTTTAATCTGCCCTGAGTCATGCCGTTGGAAATGGTGGAGCTAGGACTTGAACCCAGGTTGGACTGATTTCAAAACCTAAGCTTTCTCACTCTGCTGCAATTGAGGTGTCTTTTCCTGGAGCAAGGCAGTGGTGTGGTGAGGTCATGTTGCTGTGCAAAGCAACATCTTGGTGGCCATAGCCCGAGAGGCTGTCCCCTCCGGCATCCTTTCTGTAAGGTCTTTGGGGAGGGCACTGGTCTGTGTCAGACGCCGAGCTGCTCCCACCGCTGCTGCCCGGGGTGCTGAGGCCCCGCTGCGCTGGAGCTGCTGAGGCGCAAGCACTCTGCAGTTCTTAGCAAGTGCCGCGCCCCATGCTGAGCACAGCAAGGCTCCGAGGCTGGGATTTGCCAGGAGGGCTGAGTATTTTCTTCCTCAGGAAAAACCATCATTTTTGTTGACATCTAGGAGAGGAACATGGCATTTGTATTCATAATTAAGGAGTTTATTTTCCATTTCGAGGAACATAGCAGAAGAGAGATTAGACTGGAAGGGTGTGGACTAGGCTGGGACAAGTGAAATGCAATGAAGGAGGTCAGCCTTGCTTCCACACTAGCAGGTCCTGAAGGTACACCTAAACCATCATCCTTGGGACAAACACACACGTTTGCAGCTAACATTTATTATTCACCTAACTGCACACCAAGCTCTGTTCTTAGTAGTTTTCATGGATTATCTCGTTCAGTCTTCACAAACTGCGACTATCGCTACCCATTTTATAGATGCAGAAGCTGAAGCTCAGAGGGGTTAGGTGTTTGACCATAGTAACATAGCTGGTAAGTGGTAAGGTCGGATACATACCCAGGCCCTGTGGCTTCAGGACTTCAACTGTCAGCCGTCATGCTGTACACAGCTGATGTCATTCATCACTGTAACAGGATTCCTTAGCCCTCAGTCATCCAGAGGCAATAACTGTGCATTTGTTATTGTCAGATCTTTTTATGCAATAATCTATTTAACCTCATAACAACATTAGCAGATAGCTAGTATTATACTCTCCCATTTCAGAATGAGGAAACTGAGATCCCGAGAAGTTAAGGGTGTTGTGTGAATGATACAGCTGGGATTGGGATTCAGATCACATCTGTTGGAATTAAAGCCCAGCATCTGCCTTCCCTCCTCCACACATAGGCTTGTACCTGGAAAATATTTCTGTATATTAGTAATAACCAAAATAATGCAAGATTTAAACATATGCATTGATTCATATAGGAAGACATCTGAATTTTAGTTTGCCAAAGAAATTTGCTGCCTCGTAATATTTACATTTATAACTGCACTTCTCTAGAACAATAAAATAACCCCTTGACATGGGTAATTAACGGAGCCATAAAACATTCCCACAAATGGCATCTGCAGAAACAAGGTGAAATGAGAGCTGTCATTGGAGCCAACCCCATTTGAAACTCATTTCAAAACATTTAACCAAAGGGAGATAAGAGAGAGATGCGTGGCTGTTGGTTGCAGGATCATTTAACTAACAGCAGTGTGCTTCCAAATTAAACCTTCCATTTAGAAATGCTGAATGTGTGTGTGCGTGCATGTACATGCACACGCACGTGTCTGAGCAACTCTCTGGTTATATGAGCAAGTTGCATTAATTATCTGGAAATAGGTTTTTCAGCTCTTTTAAAGAAGGCAGCCTGTCTTCCCTGGTCCTATGAACATTGTCACATTGTCCATGAGGGACTTCTGTGCTGTAAAAATACCATGGGCATATGTATCTCTCAGTCTCTCTGGGCTTTGATTTCTTACTTTGTAGAATGTATTTCTACAAACTTGTGAGGGCGATAGACAAGTAAACAGATGAAATATGACAGAGTACTTTTAGATGTGTGTCAGAACCCCATCGGAGTGGCGAGAATGACGCAGACAACATCAAGTGTTGGTGGAGCAGAGGAAATTCTGATTCACTGCTGGAAGGCATGCAAATTGGTACAGCAACTTTGGAAAGCTGTTTAGCATTGTCTACTAAAGACAAACCAATACAGACCTTGTGAACCCAGTACCTCCATCACCAGGCATATGCCCACAGAAATGTGCACGTGTGTTCAACCAAAAGACCTGCACAAGAATGTTCATAGTAGCACATCACACGGCCCACAATTGGAAGCAAGACAAAAATAATCTATGATTAATTGGAAAAACATCAAGGTATATTCACTTAATGGAATATGGCGTGTACAGCAATGAGGAAAAATCAACTCCAACAACATGGGTAAATCTCACAAAAATAGTGTTGAACTAAAGAAGCCAGGCATAGAAGTATGCACTCTATGAGTCCATTTATAGAGAATTCCAAAACGGGCAAAACTAATCTCTTTGTTACAAGTCTCAGTAGTAGTGATCATCAGAGACCTTGGTGGTGGGGTCTGGGGATGGTCCCTGAAAGGGGAATGAGGCAACTTCCAGTATTCTGATAGTGTTTTATTTCTTGACCTGGGTGCTGGCTACATAGCTGTGTTCGCTTAGTAAGAACTCATTGAGATGTGCCTTATGCTTTGTATTCAACTGTATGACACACTTTGATGTATTATACAAAGAAGCATTCACATTATATAATTACCAAAAAGGGACATTGAAACCAGAACTAAGGTAACCAAGGAAGACTTCCTGTAGGAGGTAGTTCTTAATCTTTATCCTTTTACCTTTACCATATATCCTTGATTCTGTACCATAAATATACCAGAATTTGTTTTAGTTGGAAATTATTTCAATTGATCTGCCTTTCAAATTTTATTTTGTATGTGAACATCACAGTCTTAAATTAGAAATGTTAGGTCAAGCATCT